>JAQPZY010001197.1:600000-915000 GCA_029931535.1 Margaritifera margaritifera | reverse complement strand
GTTTCAACTCAGATGATTTGAGTAGAAACCACGTAGGCGCGACATCGACCGTTTCGAACTTTTTTCCGTACAGATGTCGCTGCCTAGAATTTGTATGATGTCACCCATAATTATAATGTACAATACAGATTCGGAACAATCCGTATTTACCAGAAGTAACTGAGTAGTATTCCTCGAGCTACAACGTTTCTTCAAGTATTAAGCTTTAATGAGAACATAAAGACAATTTATAGTTGCTGATGACTTATAAGCTAGTTTGAAACTCATTCAGAGATCCTTAAGATAGGGCAGCGCCTCAATATATGCGTTTCCCTTAACTATCGTCACTTTAGAAAACTTGTGTGGAAAGAGACCTTTCCGCTTTAAATGGAAATGGAAACGATATAGTATTTTGTCGACTCATTTCGTTATTTAGTATTAAAATGGGCACGAAGCTAGCCATACAGGTGAACGGGAAAAAAAGTTGTAATTTTTTTAAATTTATTGTAGGGACATCCTACAGGCTACCTTATGAAAGGTGGCCGTAGGTACACTGTTTAGTACAAATGTAAATGAAACAAGCACATATAATTTAAGGCGAGAGACAAATAGAGATAGAAATAGAGAGAGAGGGAAAGAGAGAGTGAGAGACTGTTGGACCTGTGAGCTATTCTACTAAATAGACAGAAATGAATATTTTAGTAAAAAAATTATATTTTGAACATCAACTCATATTACATATGCATACGATTTATTCACTCATCTCATCATGATTAGGCAATACATACATATAAATATACTAAAACCCATGATATTATTTCCATACAAGGAAAATAAAAGTCAGTTCTGAGTTGCTAACTCTCCTTGTATCTCTGTAAGTTTGTCTGTCTGTATGTATGCAAGTATGTATGTCTGTTTATATATATATATATATATATATATATATATATATATATATATATATATATATATATATAATCGAAAACATGTATAATAGCTTACAATGGCTCTGAAAATCAATGCAAGTAAAATATGTTCAAAAATCTGCAGTTCTACAAAACCAAGGAAATTTTCTAAACTACCACGCTTTAAGACAATAATCTCATATTGCAGTTTAAGATATTTTTTTAAATATAATACCAAAACCCAGTGTCTTTTTCGAAGACCTATTTTTATATATAAACATGTTGTTGTTAATAATATTGTATCCAACCAGGATCCTGCTTTTTTTGGCACCGACTCAATGAAACCAAAAATTTTATTTTGTAATTATTATTTTGGTAATGTGTTCCAAAATCATTATATTTGTGGAAATTCCCATAAAAAATATGAGAGTATTTCCAATAGTTTTTGCTCAAGGGTATTTTATTATCATTCGATATACCGATTTTAGTGAAGTAAGTAGTATTCGATTTAAGTTTAGTAGAATAAGTATAATACTGGAACGACCAGAGAGTAGTATCTGTAGGAATTTTCTGGCTGTGAAACCCCTTTTTGCAAGGAAAAGAGACAAGAATAATTTAACACTTCCGTCAGTAGTCAATGCTATGGGCGCCTCTTTAGTATAAGTGTAAGATGCACTTGGGTCAAATGTCTAAACTATGAGGTTTAATTGTGACAATACGAGAGTTCCTAGCTGTAATATTCTCTCAGCAGGCTGGAATTATTTGGAAATATTCACTCAACAATTTTTTATTTTGTTTGTATTTTTTTTTTTTTTTTTTGCTTTCTCATATTTCATGTTAGGTATGTAGTTTAGATACGTGCAAAAATATATACCAAATCAAAAGCTTTACAGTCCCTTCGCCTTTTTAAAGTAACTACATTCATCATCACATCTCCCACTTGGACTGTACATAAGCATGTTACAATTGTTTTAATGGAGGATTTACATTACATTACGTGTTCACGGACAAAACATACACTCTATTGAAAGGACTCAAAGAAGTGCAGGAATTAAGAGTTCACAAAATTTCTTACCTGGAAAAATATAAATTAACAAAGTTGGACTCTAATTGATATATTAGTATCTTCTATTTCTTTGTAGCGCATGTTCACCTGTGAGAAAATACAGATACATTCTTTCATAGTGTTTATAATTTCAATATCAACATGAAACATTACTAAACAATCCTTTTTTAAAAGTTCTTCTCAGGGTATGTACAAGTATAACTTGCTATATGGATAACATAAAAGGACATATGACTTCTTTCACAATAAAAAGCATAAATAAGGAAACATAATGATCTACATTTGTTGTGAAACCGAATGTTAAATTTTGCAAAGAAAGACGAAATTTCTCTAAACTTGACTCTATCAATATCAACAGTTTGTCCGTTTCATAAAGGTGACCAATATATGAAAGCTTGCTAGTAGTATCACCGCCTTTTTAATGGAAGTATTTTTATTATTGTTTACAGAGAGATCTGCTTACAGAGGTGCATGTTGGGCGAAGTTTAACCGTAATACATCAACAAAACTACTGTAACGCCAATTGGCGGACTACTTTTGTACAAATTGAATCAGGTCAGATGCATCCATATAACTAAAAAATCTCTGATCAAAACGAGATTTTTCATATTCCTCTGGATCACGGGTCGTTCCATTTCAAATCATCTTTTTCTTTTAAAAGCTATATAGTATGTAATTTAAAGGACTGTTAATGTCTTTATGCTGAAGAATTCATAATTTACACCGTTTATAATATGTGAGAAAGCTTCTCGTATCTTTTCTTTCACCTGCTCCGTCTTTTTAGAGGATTTGAGCTTTGTACCGTCGATGAATACCTGCAATTAGAGACTATATATATATATATATATATATATATATATATATATATATATATATATATATATATATATATATATATATATGATATGGTGAATAACAGTCCTTTCAAATCCATTGGATCGAACAAGGGATCGCATTTGTCAGGGATTGATTAAGGTTAATGCAACAAACTGACAACGAAAGGTGCAACACAAGTTAAAAACCAGTTTTGTAGTGTACGTTGTCAGTTTGTTGCATTTATGCATATATATGCATATATATATATATATATATATATATATATATATATATATATATATATATATATATATATGTGTGTGTGTGTGTATACGTGCTTGCGTGCGTGTGTGTATGTGAATGCTTGTGTGTGTAACCAAAGAGGGCAAATTACGCGCTGGATTTTAATAAATGTTTTCTTTCTCAGGAAGGAAGTAACAGTAGTAAATATACTTGAATAATAAATGAGTGTGATGTCCTTTGTCCAGTCTTGTTTGCGACTTCCATGACATTTGCTGTGTTATTCGGATTCGTGAAAACAAAAACTCGCGAAGATATAGGATTTTAATGATCACACTGGATTCATCATTAACCATATCTTCCAATCGCATATTGAATTTGCAATACCATTAGCACTTGAAATTAGCCAAACTTTGATAGGCCAGAATTGCAGAATGCGTGTATAAACATAGACTCGAACATGGGACCATCGTTAATTATCCGGCGCTCAACCGAATGATATTTCGTCCAATAGGTCTACAAGGATATTTGTGATAGATAATCAAAGAGCTTTTGTCTTGTTTTCAGTTAAGTTGAACACTGGGTAAACACTTGAGCAAATTTTGTTTTTGCAGCACTGGCAAGGATGTATAGATAAAGAGATAGTTAGATAATTAATTACCAGTTTAGAGGGTGGGGAGATAAACAGGAAGGTATGTAGGTATACGTAGGAATGTAGGTGTGTAGGTTGATATATAAATGTACATATGAATTTGTTTATGATAAGAGATTACTAATGTATATATATATATATATATATATATATATATATATATATATATATATATATATATCGACAGATAGGTATGCTTTTATGAAAAGATAGCACTTACAAGTCCCATATTCCTGAATCCATCAACACAGCGACCTCGACATAGTAGTGTTTCTTTGACTGGCGAGTTTCATCTGGGGATAAAATTTGCATTAAAAAATACTCATTGTACATTGTCCCAGCCAGCAATATAATGATTAATAAAAAATCTGTGTCATTTTGATATTTTTAATGTAGGGTATATTAATGTAATTGTGTTCACAATAGTTTCCATGTCAAACGTTATATTCTTCCATGCTAAGGTATATTCTCAGAAGGCATGTAACGCTTAGAACATTAAAGGGCTTTAATATAATATAACTGAATTTATCATTCACATTAGGGTTATCTTGTCAGCTTCATATGTGATAATATCGCACAATCTCCGTTGTTTCTTTATTTTTGATTGTTCTCACCTGTTGCCCCTCTATTATGTAAATCTACTACAATTCAGGATGATAACATAGCGTCTGAGTCGGGAAAATTGTTTTGTTTACGTTGCCCATTCAGACGTCGGAGAAGAGATGTAAGTTCTTGTTCTACATTTTTCTCATTAAATTTTACTGCTTTTACAAGATGAGATATTCGGTTTCACATAAAAAGACAGTGAAATAAGTTTACTTTTATTCTCTGCATTTCACAATTGTCCTCTATCTTTAAATGAAATAAACTCGAATAGTGATTTAAATGCTAGTCTTTCGAGAGAGAAGCAAAGGCTTTAATTATAGTGGTGTTTCTGTACCTTGTCCCTGTCTCGTTTTCCTTTAAAATCAAGAGAGAAAAATACCATTAAATCGTAAGTGATCCAACGACAGATAATAATTATTGCTTAATTGGAATTATAACAGATACAAAATATCGTAAATCCCCCTCCCGAAATCCTTAGTGATATGTGTACGTCATGCTTCGTATGCCGTATTACTGCAATTGTGTTCACGAAAGAAATATTTACCTTAGTGGCTTTGCAGTAAAAAAAAATACAAAGAATGCTTCTGCATATTTTATGCTCCAAATGTAATAAGATATTGCATACCTTTATTTTTGACTGAATTTACTCTGTGGGTATCTGCTAGATGCTGTAGAAAGTATCGTTTGCCAAGAAGTCCTGGAACTTCCAACAAGTTTCTTGATATGACATCATTCTCCGCTGTTCGAAGATCATAACTACTGACTCCTATTCGTACGTTTCGGTTCTAGTTAACGATATAAACGAACATGTGTATATAATCAAAGAGATCAGTCAGATTCGATAACTGAACCAAAGATTGTGCCTAACGAATATACCTAATTAAGAAAACACAGAAAGCGCAAGCGTATAAAATGTGAGAAAGAAGTAATGGTTCACAATATAAGCAAACACAAGAAAGACGTGCCTTAAAAGTGGTAATAATAGTGAGAACTGTTTTAATAATAGCTGGAATTACACACCCACTAGCTCGGCTTACAATCCTAAATTTAATCATGATTATATTGACTTTTATGAAACTTATTATAATAACGGAGAATATGCTGAAGTTAATTATCAAGGACATATAAATAACTACCCTCATTGTGATAGTTGTCTCCTATCACCATATTTTGAGTATAAGTACGAGTTATATGTGAAATACTGCGAAATAATATATTGCTTGAGTATAATGATAAACGTATAAATGTGATAGATTTCACGGCAGATATGTTATGTCATTCGCTTTAAATAAAAATATGGCATGTAACAAGTGTACTAAATGGACGATACAATATATGATGATCGTAACCCATCATTTGCCAAATGTAAAATACTTTCCTCACATTTATCTCATACTTCTCTCATACCGCTTTGATACCTTGTTGATACGTGTATACCTCCCGAGAGATTGAGAAGTATTCAATAAGTATGTTGATACAAATAAATTACTTTAATGGTTACTAGATTTAAACAATCATCAAATTCTGCTATGCATGCTTGCCTAGAAACATAATTTAATCCACCGGCTAATCCTGGTATTACAAACGTACTCAGAAACATACAAGATAAATACTTCACATTTAAAACATTATATCTTTTCAAACACTACAACCTTCAATGAAACAGTGACGATTCAGTAAGTAGACACAGAGCCTAGAGTGGCATGTCCTTTTTTTTTAGAATCAACCTTAATTGGGCAGAATGATGTGCACAATCGGGATATGGAATTAGTTATTTGAATTTATCAGCTTCAAACATACCAGAATTAATAAAATCATTTTATAGGTTTTACAACTACTTGCAAATTATAAATCGTCTATCTGAATCTTCAATACATTTACCAGATGATTGATGATTTAACTCTAATATTAATAGGACAAATGTAAAACAGTTTAAAATAATTTGCAACAACTTTAATATTCTACAACATCATAGTTTCAGATATCTAAAAGGGAATATATTAACTACCATTAATTGTCCAAAAACATATTACAAAGTAGATACAGACAAGACTGATGATGACATAAGTAGACACGAAATGTAAGAATTAGACACATAAGTAGACACGAAATGTATGAATTAGACACATAAGTAGACACGAAATGTATGAATTAGACACATAAGTAGACATGAAATGTATGAATTAGACACATAAGTAGACACGAAATGTATGAATTAGACACATTTGTGGCATAAATAATAGAGGATACGATACAGTCTTGAACAATATGACTCTCAAAGAACGCCAGAAGAATTAATACGTTTGACATAGCTCTTTCTAGAAAATAGCCACTGACTAATGAAAGAAAGAATAGCAAGACTAAATCAAAGTATTAGATCATATGTAATATCTATAATGGATATACAACGTTTCTCACATTACAAGTATAATAATGTACAAGACACAGCTAAGCAGCTAATGTAAACTATCCTATTGGGTCAGCAAGGCCACGATTCATACGAAAGCATAGTGAGTTCAATTCAGCAATATATGACAGATTCACAAGTCAAATGTGTTTATGTTGCTGGTGGTGATGGTATCTTTCTCTGACTATGTCGACGCGCAGTATAAGAATGGCGATAGTGTTATAAGGACAACGCCTAGTATACTTCATTAACAAAAATAAGACAAGGGGATACATCAGCAATCGTTCATCTTGATTATAATTGTAACAGGAGCTGGACTGCTTTGGTTTGTGAAAGAAGTAAAAAAAATTCCCGAGACTTACCTGTTTCTGTATACATCAGGATGTAGGAAGGTATACCTTGGAAGGTATACTAAGTTCCAACTAGTAATAGCTATGACAAATAGTGACCCAACTAATGCTAGAAAATTATGACATAAACAGACATGAACGAGACAATCTTAGATGCAGCAGAAATAACATACAGATGAAGCTACCACATAATGCCATGTATAGGCGCTATTGCGAGACAATCTTAGATGCAGCAGGAATAACATACAGATGAAGCTACCAAATAATGCCATGTATAGGTGCTATTGATTTATAAACTAACTTCAGACAATCTGGAATATTTTTCAAACCTTGTTTAACTTTGTTAATGCATGTATTAGGTGAAAGACTTAGACTATGACTAGGAGAAGGAGTTGGAATAATTGTCTTGACTGGGTTTGCAGCTGTCCAGGCAATAATTCCTATAGCTGTTGCTATAGTTGCAATGGTTACACTCTTCTCTTTGAACAATTGTTTAAATCGTGTTAACTCGATAGCTATTGATTCCTTCTTATACCTTATTCACCCAATACCTATTTATACCTCCTTGTAACTCCATACTTCAGAGGAGTATACAGATAGTACAGAGAGTGCCTTGTACGCATGTATATGGAGTAGATAACACAGTAGTATAAAAAACAAGGATACCAATTGATCCATACATTATCTCCGGTCTAGTTCCTATCAATCGGAGTTATCACGCAGTTCGATGTTATCACGGAGTCGGTGTAACTAAATTTTATGAATTTGGATATAACCGGATTTATGAATTGGTGTATGTTTTCTATGCCACTGGTATGCAAGTAACATGGACAGCTTTGCGTCAATTGTGTCTGTAATAATTGGTATACTTGCTAGCTCTTGTGAGGAGAATTTCTAGACATGGAGATAAAATAAATAGTTCAAGTTTGTTGTGTGGGATCAAGGAGGGGCTCTAGTTGATAGTGTTACGACACAAGGGTCTTATCAGAAAATATTGACCAGAAGTGGGGAAAAAGGGCCATTGATTCACACCAAGACCGAGCGAAGTATGTATGTATGTATGTATATATTTGTGTATAAATGTATTTATGTATGCAGTTTTACGGTAACTCAGCACAATAGTGGTTATTTGATGCCAAGTGAAGGTAAAATTCGAAAAATGTAAAAATGAATTATACAAATATTTAGGAAGATTAAAACCTTCCAAATGAATGTAAACATTGAATTCAACAAGAAAGAATATAAAACGTTGCGATGTTAAAATTCTGTAAGATGTACGCAAAATAAAAGATACATATAACACATTTTAAATCTTTAAAACATATGGTTAACTTTTGTTATATTAACCACATTCCCTCTAAAAAGTCAGCATTTTCTCGGGTTGTACATTACCATACCGTTACTTCGTGCAGTTTGCGTTAAAATAGTTCTGTCTTAAAGGGTGGAAGTAGAAACTCAACAAGAATGTGTTCCTCTGTCATTGGACACTCGAATTGTATGCAGTCTGGTCGAGGTTCACCTATCAGTAAGTATGCATGAGTCATGTAAGTGTGTACGATACGCGATCCGCATACTACCATATCGATACGCAATTTGTTCTATATGAGGGATACCACTCTTCAATAATGGCTTTGCTGTTCTGATGTTTGTTATTTTCATTCCAAATATTTTGCCACGTATGCTGATTTATTTAAATCAGTGTATGGAATATTTCATGCGGAAACGGACGGCTTCAGGGTAGCTTAGACTGCGTTATATGACTTTTCATTACCCTTTATACTATATGACTCGGCAGACAACACTACAAAATACTTTTCCCAGATCGTACCAGCACATCATATTTCAGTTTTTAAGCTGTGCATGTTATTTTATTTAGAGAGAGAGAGAGAGAGAGAGAGAGAGAGAGATAGAGAGATAGAGAGCAGTTTCAAAGTAATTCGGAACTCAGAACGTTTAGCATGGCTGTAATTTCGGCAGTAAATTTTAAGGCTTTATCCGGTAACCGCCTCGAGATGGTTTAATGGAGTATTGCATTGGAATCTCCAACTTTGTCTCCATCTTTCGAACTGTCTGTATACAGGGATGTACGCCTACGATAGTATATTCTGATTTGATTAAATTTACTTTGAAAAAGGAGAAGAATTTTTAAAGGACCTTTTGAATTCGCAAAGGCCAAATTATCATTTTAGGAGGTTCTAATAACCAAGGTGGTGATCTGAGAATACAGAATTTATCAATATTTTCAACACTGAGTTTTTCTTCTTCTAGGTCGGGATGAATTAGTATGCAAAAAAGTGGAACCCCATTTGGCTTCTGAGTATACAAAGTTTCGTATTAGAGCATACAGACAATCACATATGCGGATTACATTAATTAAGTTATAGTTTGGTGGCATATTCAAGCACCATATTCGTTTGCCTGAGATAACGTGAAGGTTTGTTCGCCTCAACATAAAGGCTTTCTGAATGGGTATTTCTAAAGCACATAAAGTCTAAATCACTGATTGTTTATCTGTTCAAGCATCTGTATGAACGATTTACATGCTGACCCGTACACTATCAATCAATAGTCAAGTTTAGATCCGGCTAAAACACGGTATTGGTGCTGATAAAGGAATTTTCATGTTATATGCATGAAATAGAAAAATTAAACAAGATATGAACCAATTTTAAAGATTGGTAAGCCTGGCATATACCTCTCTTACTTTCCTGAAAATTTCAAGAGGTTAGTGTAACCCATTGTTGAGATATGCATGGAAACAAGCTCTAAAAATGGCCATTTTTGAGCGTTATGTAGTCTCACTCGAAAAAAGCTTGAATATAAAATAGAGAATTCTCTAAATATCATACTGAAATTATGCATTTATTGGTCTGGTTTTATGCGGAATTCTATCCTGCAAATATTGCTTCTTGAATTAAAGAAATCGGTAAAATATTATGGATTTTATAAGCAAAATACCGTCAGTAGAAGTTTTGTTTCAACACTGAAATTCAAACACTAATCTGTTGTTATATGCCAACATTTTGTACAAAATAACATTCATTATAACTTTTATTGACATCTAGAACTCGACTTTATATTATAATAAGTAGTAAAACCATTTAAATCACATGGCTAGCCAAGATATTCAATTGAGAGCTTGTTCTTTGTCAAACTTTCCAGTTCTAAATTTTGTAGTGTCTGTAACCTTTACAAGTTTATATGGCAATAATTTTGTTGTTTCATTATGGAAAAGTATAAATCCTACAAAGGCTCATGTGTATCCATGTGATGTCCAAGTTGGCCAAAATTGGTGGTGCTGTATTGTACCATTAAAAAACAGCAACTCAATAAAAAAAGTTACAGACACTACACAAACAGGTATAAAAATGAAAGATAAAAGTATTGTTCTACTTGTCATTAAAACATTGTTTTTCTCAATAGAAAGTTCCATCTTATGTGATGTAATGTTGCATCATCTATTTACCTCTGCAGCCAAGAGCAAAAAAGTGATGCAATAACTCTCTTGATTGAATATTGCATCATTCTTGCAGCACTGTCTGTTTGAGTAATTTACTACAAGACAATGTAACCTGAATTTCTTATCCTAGAAGAAGCTGCCTAATTACTTTTTCTGTTCTTTACCATGGTACATCCCTAAGACATGGGAAGACGACAAAAGCAAACCTCTGGGAACAACTCTGGTAAGTTTGTATTGAATGGTAAACCACACTCTTAAATTGTAGTGTCTGTAACCAATATCCCCTTTTTATACTGTCTATGACTTTATCCCTGTTTTTTTTTTTAAAAAATGAAGCCAAATTATGTTTCCTATTACAGTATTGATGTGTAAGGCTAAATTTTGACATATTGTCTGTCTGCAATTTGTAATATTTTGGTATATTTATAGTTTCTTTCATCTAGATTTCTGATAACAGGCAACATTTTCAGTGATTTCTTACAATATGCAATTGAAACTGAGTATTTTTGCATTCCATATCATTAGACTAGTAAATTCAAACAGAAATATTATGAGAATTCAATGAGCTCAGACTTAGTATTGGATACATTGCTGATATTGTCAAATGGTTACAGACACTACTAGACATGTGAATTGACCCGACTGTTGTTTACATTATTAAGGAAAGTGTGCAATCATTGTAAATGCTAGAACATTGAATAATCATCAGGTTTTATGCTATTTCTTTTTCAATCAGATACTTTTCTTTAAGAATCTACAGGTTATTCCAGTTTGCTTATGTATGAAAGCATATTGCGTACTCATTACAAGTATGTTTTGTAAAGTCTAAATTTCATCCGTATACATAGAGGAACAAAAATGAGAATGAAGTTGTTTGCTTTTAGGAAGCAAAGATAAGCCAGAAGAAGATGAACAGAAGATTAAAGCTAGAAGGGAGAAGACGAGGCTAAAGGTACAAGCCTGGAGAAAAAAAACAGAGGGAAAATAAGGCGAAACATGAGGAGCTAAAAAGGGTTGATAGAGAAAGAAGAAAAGATGCAAGACTACTAAAAAAACAGCAATCACTTTCCGATTCAAATCTTCAAACATGATGCAGACTTAGCTATCACTTTTGAGAACAAAGCTATAGAAATTCTGAAGAAGAAAGGTGTGAAAGTAGAGGAGATCCATGAGTGGACAGATGGCTGTGCTGCCCAGTATAAGGGGAAGAAAGCCTTTGCTGACATAAGTCTGAGGAAAAAGCCATCTGTAACACGAAATTATTTCGAAACATCACATGGAAAGAGTGTTTGCGATGGTCTCGGTGCGACAGTCAAGAATGCTTGCTACAGAGCTGTAATCAGCAATAGAAAGGTGATAGGTTGTGCAGAAGATGTATATCATTTCTGTACAGAGAAACTGAAAATGGAAAATACAGATAATGAAGCTAAAACAGTTTCGAGAAGGGAGTTCATCCTTGTTAAAGATGTTGAGAGAAATAGAGAAGAAACTGATGTGCAAACACTGCAAGGTACAAGAAAATTACATGCTGTAAAGTCAGGAAGCAATGATTATGAACTGAGCATAAGAAATCTGAGCTGTTATTGTGAGCAATGCATGAAGGTTGACGGGAGATGCAACTTCAGCGAAAATGTTAATGCCTGGGAAATGAGAAAGTTAGTACTCAATAAAGATAATTTAAGTCAGAAAGGAAAACAACTTAAAGACAAGAATCCATCAACAATAGAAAATAATGACAAGAAAAGAAAACAAGGAAGTAACCAGAAAGATCATAACTCAGCAACAAGCGAAAAGCCTAATAAGAAACGGAAGTCAACAGAAAGACAAAACATTGTGACAAAGAAGATCAAAGTTGACAAAAAAGCACCAACCAACACAGAGAAACCAATAGAGAAATACCACCCTGGAGAATTTGTTGCTGTAGGACTTAAGCCAAAGAAGGGACCTCTAGATGTATACTTAGCAGAAGTAATAGACATTCTTCATAACGAAGTTAGACTTAAATACATGAGAAAGTCTGGCAACATGTATGTTTGGCCTGAAAAAGATGATTATTCACAAGAGGCTCTAGATGCTATCTTGTACAGGGTAAAAGCTCCACAAATTGTCAATGAAAGGGGTCATTTCAAGTTTAATGCAGCTGAATTGTCTAAGCTCAAGTCAAATCTGGAAAAAAATCATAAGCACTTCTATTTGAAATGACAATATAAAGTCAAGGTTTAATGTGTAGTGTCTGTAACCTTAAGATCAATCACATATGGGTCTGTGTTTGAGTCAGCACCTTGGGTTGAACAATACTTTAGTGACTATGATTTATTGAACATTCATTATACTTCAATATTTTACTCTTACAAACACTATTTAGTATTAAACTTTCAAGTGCTATTTACCAGTTCATAATTTTAACACAAGTATTGGACATATACCTGTTACAATGTGGTTTTATCATTTTATTAACTAATCAACATTCATTTAATGAATAATTCTAGTCAATGTGTTCATGTTGAATTATTTTTGAAGTGAATTTTATGGAGATATGTATGGTTCTGCAGCTGTATTGAAATGCTATAGTTTTGTAGTGTCTGTAACCAATTTTATGGACAATGTACTTCTGACTCTTATGGAAGTTTGCAATACTTTTGGCCAGTATTAATGATTTTGTTTGTTTAAATATTCTTCTTGGTGTTAGATAAATGCCTAAATAAGATTATTCTATGTCTTTTATGTTTGTTATGCAAAAGTTTCATGGTTAGGTTTTTTTTCTTAGTGATACCTTTGTCATAGATGTTTTGATTTTGTTATTAAGTTGTTTACCACTTCCAGTTATGTTGTTTACTTTAAATGTTGATATCCTGTTACTGATGTTACTGTGAAAAAAAATAAAGTTTTAAAGTTTTCATGCTGTTTTTCTTGCATGTTATACACCAAGTGTAGTGTCTGTAACTGTTGTTATACCAATGAATTGAAATAATGGTTAAACAAAATCGCATGCATGTTCAAGCTAAATCTAACTTGATCTGACTAGGGGACACCCTAGGGTATATAATGAGCTTCATTGAAATGTTCTATCAAACATTTCAATTTTTTAAGTGAGTGAGACTATTCTCAGCACCAATACCATGTTTTAGCCGATCGTAATAATGACCTGAGTAACCAGAGCAAAACCTTACGAAATGCTCTCCAATCTGTGCTTGTTACGACTTTTATTAAATACATGGCGCTTTAGCATTTGTCCCGAAGATATATTAACATGTGGAATTAAGTTAGTTTTCGGAAAAATGGCTAAAGTAAGCTTCCGATTGGCATTTATAAATGGAGAGTACTTGGATAGCAGTCGCTCTCGCTGGAGTGTATAATTCTATCTTAAATCATATATGTCCACTGTTTTATAAAGATCGTGACATTGCGCTAATTAAATTAGGTCCAAACGTTTCTCTCACTCTAGCTTTATCTTCCTATTTGGAGCTATTTCACACGGCTTGCGGTTTCCTCACAAACCGTGTAGATTTATATATAATACCCTTATCGCGATTGTAAATGTGTGATAGATACGTACATGATCCAATATCACACCTTGGCTTGCGTAATTCATACGGTTTACGGACTTCTTGTGAACAGAACAGATTTTCAGATCTTACCATTTCATATCCTTAATAAAACACCAATGTCGAACTGAACTTACACTGATGCACCATGCACACTATTCTAGAAGATCTGTATATGTGAACGCACTAACACTTAATTCTTTAAAAAAAATGTTTCGGTTGGTGGAGGTAGTGGAGGGCGTTTATTTCCACGAAACAAAAATACAAACAAATATATGAATACATCTATTAATTCTACTTTTGCCGCTGTCAGAAGGTAAAGTCGTGAGATTGTGATTGTAATACAAGCAGAGCAAACATACATTTCAATAAATAACGGTATATTATCCATGTATTGTATCATAAATTTTCTTAACCCAAGTATGTTGTTAATAAAATGTTTATAGTAGAATCCACCGAAATTGATTTATTACCACTACATTTTCGTTTGCATAAAATTTGCGCATGCGCGATAAATGAAAACAAAGATCACACTGAAAAATTAATGCCATGACTGACTTTATGCACTACTACATCAGAATACTTGCTGTTATTATATTAAATAATTTTACTCAGAATAAATTGAGTTCTTAAGGAGCAGGGTTACTACACCAAGGACAGACGGGCACACGGACACATAATTGCTCAATCTAAAACGACGCCACATGTGGACAATGACATACCTCGTCGATGTCAACGCAGACCACAAAATATTGTCTGTTAGTATGTTAGTCTACAGAAAATTTAACTTTGTTGCTAAGCATGTTTGGTAGCGCAAACGGTATAAGAGTTATATTTCAAATCCAGTAGTTTGCATTTCGAATTTTGTCTCGAAATTTCTGTTCTATATAATTGAGAACCACTTCAGTGTCTATGGTCGGCAACTAGAAACGCAGATGAAATATTAACTTCGTGATCGAACAAATTACTAAACAAGACACATCAATATATATATATATATATATATATATATATATATATATATATATATATATATATAAACATTTATATATATACATTGTACGGATACCATCCAAGAAACGTCACACAGTCTCTAGTGTACGCAAAACATGTAACAATAAAATGGCATGCAAACAATAAAACAAAATAAATCGTATGTATAAAATATACCGGAAACATGAAACAGTGTCTTGTGCTTTTAAATTATAAACCCTGGAGAAACAAGGTAAAATACAAGAATGAGAAGCAGAAACTAATTATTACAAGCAAGCAATCAGAGAAAACAAGGATAGCGTTCAAATATATAAATATCTGAATGAGTTAAATGCTAAGAAAACATCAACCGCAGCACTTAATTACACTACAAATGTTAGTGTAAAATCAATCAAAGAAATTGCAGATGTTTTTCTTTTTATTATTTAAGCGAACTCTCAGATACATATTGTGTAGACAATGGAAATTTTAATCCAGACAATCTTAAGAAACCCTTGAATATCATAATATATCGTAGGACGTATTTATCACTTAGGTTTGTATCAGATACAGATGAATATGAAACATTATTTAGCCAAAATGTAAATAAAACTGCATAACGAGATGGTATCGGATACAAGTTTATGAAACATTTAGCACCAGTAATTGCCAAGTCTGCAACACAAAGTTAACCTAAGTATTAAGACAAATGAATACCTAGACTTTTTAAAATGTGCTCATGTAATACCCATTTGTAAGACTGGAGTAGAAGATGGTCCCAGTAAAAAAATGTATTTCAGTCTTACTCTCACTGTCTTAAGTCTTTGAACATCATTTATCGCAGCTTATTTACTCATACCTGAATGTTAATAATATTTGCATATTAAGCAATGCGGGTTTAGTAGATCCCATTCATGTCAAACATACCTCAGAAGCATCAATGACAATTAGGTAGAATGGCTAAAGGAAATATGAAATTTATAGTTTATATTGACTTAACAATTACATAAATGATTTATTAGACCAAAATATCCTGGTCCCAAAATTGCAAAACATGTTCATAACGTCATAAAATGGTAAACTTCCTGCACTCGAAACAGAAAGCAGTATGTATGTTTAAGTAGCACTACATCGTCCTCTGCAGTTGTTAAGTCCACAAGGGTCAGTATTGGGTATATTGTTATGTTAAGCCTTATCAATGACCTCACACTTACGACCAGTAATCAAATACATACCAGTTTGAAGATGACACAAATTAACATGCTTCTTTTTCATCCATAAATGCCATCCAAATCACGTTAAAGGACGATTTAAAGAATATTGAACTATAGCAAACAAATATTGATCAATGATGTAAGAATGACAAAACTGCTTCTAAATTAGAGTAAGGCTCACTGCAGGCTAATAACCACAGCCCACAAATTGATTCACATAATTCAAAAGCATTGTGATTTAAATCTTGAGAATTCATAAATTGAAAATGTGTAATTATGTTGACAGTTTTCCTCAGTGGAGTGTACAGGTTAATAATGTATGTAAATTGTTTTCTTCTAATACAGCACTGCTCGATAAAATTAAGAAAACTCGATCGTAATGTCAGAATCCTATATATTGATGCACATATTAAACCATTGCAAGATTATTCTCTTAATATATGGGCACCAGATAATGGAGCAGCACGTATGCTTCTCGATAAACCTGTTGATTCAATTCCAGAATCCCTTTTAACACTATGGATGAAAATTGAGAAAAGAACTGATTACAGTGAAGCTGGTTTAGTACTAAACCTCTAAATGGAACTGCACGACATCAGGTGCAGAGCATGTTTAGCCAGATACAATGTAGTTATGGATTACACACTGAAATGGTTAGAAATCAATTTCTACCACAACTTACAATGCAGCTGTTAAAGTAAAGGTTTAAATTAAAATGGGTTCTTGTTTGGAACAGAGTGCTTTTAATGTAAACAGTTAAATTATCACAGTGCTTTTAAAAGTGTATAATTTGATCGGATGTTAAATAAAAAAATATGTATTATATTTCAACTACTGTTAAACATGTATATATTGTACACAAGTACATTATAAGCAGCCCCTAAATAGTTAATTTTGTTAAAGAAGTTGCCGTTGATAAATCCAACATTCTTATTTAAATTATTTTTACGCAACAAACGAACCAATACATGTCTATTCACAGCGTCTCGAAACATATATGCTATAGAAAATGTGTTAGTAAGTGATAAAGTTCATATATAAGTACCCTGATTGTTTATTCAGCAGTTGTTTGACACGTCTAAAAGTTAGTTACATGTCTGAAACGTGTCTAGTATTACACATGACCTCTGAGTATATATACTGTGTCACCTAACCTTGTTCTTTCCATCATTAATTTAAGTAGTCAAGTCTATTTTATACGTTTTCATTGAACTCTTCTCTTTTCCTCTGGTACCTTTATATAACATTGTCAACCCTAATTCATCAGCTACATTGGATTTTAAAAAAGGGAAAATAAAGATCAGATAATTGGTTCCTGAAAATGCTGGATCGTTAGCTATTGCTCGTCCAATCATAACTGTAGCTGAATTCATAGCTATTTTGCTTTAGTTATGAGGGTTAAATTTGCTGCTGCTGCAGTTTTTTTATATATGCTGAACTAGAATGTTAGGTCCCTTTATCAATTGAATTCCAGCGATTAAAGCATTATTTGCTTCTGGATATTATGTACGTGATTCTTTTATAATATAAAATCCATCTTCAGATTATTCGTTTCTTTTCACCTGAAATGAGTAAGCACATGGTGGGTATTAACCTCTAGTCAGATAAAAACAATAATTTCATAAGGAGAAGATCAAGGATAGTATGCAGTGAAGGTGATATAAATTGCTTTGAGCTTTTTTTTAACGATATCTACTGCAAAATGTTTATTGCCTGTCACTTGTATTCAGCAAAACGTGATGGAACGTAGTTAAATCTATAACTGATAAATAGTGTCACCTGTAGTGTCAGATTTAAAAATATCCATAACTCTTTTGTTTTTGAAATTCGTCATCCAGCTCAATATTTTGCATGTTTAGTTGTGTTATCTTTACTTTCAGTTCACTACATTATGTGTCACAATGATTCAGTAGTTTTTATTTTTTAATCTTAAAAATCGATCTTTCTATTCGATGTTAATATTAAATTCTCTCTGTACCCATTTGAGTTCGGATTATAAAGTCCTATAGTTTTCCAGGGAATTCTTTTCTCTCTGTAACTCTCCAAAGTGTATATCTGTCTGCTTATCCTCTGCTCGATTGGCCGTTCATAAATATATAAAGCAGTTATGTTAGTTAAGTTTTGTGGTCGAAATCTTCTCTTCCTCTTGCGTTTTACAGCTCATGAATAGCAGCAGAGAAGGAACTGTATCACTACTTTAGAATAATTCATATTCATCTATATTCTTTAATGTCCTATCAACAATCCGTATTTGTGGTTCTGGGTTTTTGGTTAGATCTTGTATTCGCACACTGTTTAACATCATGTGTTCACTCCGTTTGTTAATATAGTTGAAGGTAGTATCCCCTAGAGTCGTACTTATTTGAGTATCAACGTCGTTGCACACAATGTATATTCCCTCCATCAAATTTGCCGACCGGATCTACTATATTGCTAGAATGATTATTGTTGAAAACAATTCCATCATTATTAATTTTTTCACCTAATGAAGTATGGTTTTCGTTTATTTTTGTCTCAATGTTTTAAGGTAAATTAAGTCACTAGGGCCGCTAAGAGATATATTTTCCTCTTATCTGTCTTATAAATCCCGCGTTGCACGTCATCTCAGCTGCATGCTTTCATTTACTTTACATGTAAAAATATATTACAGGCAAACCATGAAACTCGATCACTTCTCCATCGTCATCTCTGATGCTGATATTCAATATGTTTAATGTATTTCTCTGTAATTGCTTATAATGGCAATTAACACTGTATGAAATAAAGTCTCCATCAAAATATTTTTAGGAAGGAAAGACTATATTAACACGAATAAGAACCACCATATTTAGTTTTTTTGCTAATGACTTGGTCAAAGAAAAAAATATTTTGCCTTCATAGAACTGTATCAGATTGAGTAGATGTCTGTGTATATCTCTGGCTAATATAATTAAACTGATTTGTAGGAAAAGGATAAAGTGATGTACTCTTTTGTTTTAATAAGAAGTTAATCGTAGGATGTTTTACAATATAGTGTCATTTTTTGCTAACTAAGCGTAAAATTGAGGATTTTAAAACAAATATAGACCAGCTTTTATTTACTGTCTTTGCACATTCACGTGTAATGCTTTGCTGACTTGTTTATAATCTGTTCAAACCCTCCTTTGTAATACCAGCCTAATCTCGTGTCTGTTATGCAATCGTTGCATCTCTGATGTTATGTAATTTGTCCCTTCTATCCATTTTTCTCTGTTGCATCTATAGCATGTTACAACTACTAATTGTGCTCCGCACACATGAGTTCTGCAATATTGTACCATTTTATTTCAGTAGTTTATTTTTTAATTACTGCTAGATGTTAAATGAATGTTCTGTAACAACTGACTATTAAATAATCTATATATCTACCAGCTATACTGGTTTTACTTAATTCAATGGTGTACAAATTCTTCCCATATCAATACATTTTTGGTTATTTTTGTGACAATTCATAGTGACTGAGACTTTGCATACGGTACACAATAGCTCGGGGAAAATAATGCATAGTCGAGTGGGCATTTGTGTTAATCGCTCAATTGAAGTCTGAAAGAAGTTTCATTGTCCTTATGATTAAACCAACATCTATGTGGTTTTCATTCCCTATTATATTGTTTTTTGTTTCAACATCTCGTATGCCAGCTTGCAGTGTTTCACGCTCCATGTTTTTCTAGTTTTTTGAAATGTGGAGAAAATCTTGTACTTGCTTGCTTGTGTAAAGCGTATTGAGATTGTTCTGTTAACCATTTTTTCAATTCAGGGCGTTTTATTTTCTTTTGCTTAGTTTAACTAGTTTTCACAATTGGTTGATATTTGTATAAGCAACTGAAATGTAAGGATCGTCGTGAATATGTCTTAAACACTGTTGTTGCAGAAGTTGAAACAATGTAAAACATTCAGAGAGTACCGTAGGCTTGAAAACAATATATATTTTGGTTTTATCCGCAAGCCATCAGGACATTCATCCACAAAGTGAACGTCTGCTTTGAGCAATTTGCAGTGTTTCTTTGATCCTTTATTAGGCATGAATGATTTTAAATTTATTTAGATTTTGCTATTCTTATGCATGAATCTAAAACAGCTACTTCATGTTCTGAGTCACCATGTGCTGTTTTGAATCGACGATAGCTCTATATAAATATTAACTTTGCTTGTATCGAACCGTTGTAGATTAACCTCAAAGCCACATATGGTCCACCAAACGTGTTTCCGTGCATTTATGATGCCCACAAACTATATCGCCATATTAAAATTTCAATAACTGCATATAAGGGGAAATAATGCTACCGATCTACCTAACTCTCCCTCTTTCTCTCTCTCTCTCTCTCTCTCTCTCTCTCTCTATATATATATATATATATATATATATATATATATATATATATATATATATCACTGTATAGCTGTCTGTCTCTCTCTGTACACACGCATACACAATAATGGTTCACGGTGCTCTCGGTACGTCTGTAAAGCTACGTTTCAGTGCCCACAACCATGGCACTTAGCTGGGCATCATTTTTGACAAAAAAAGGTGATTTCTTTGTTACTACGATTCAGACACAAAACCAACAGCACCAGCAAGCGCCTTGCAGAATAACTAACATGTTCAAATGTAGAATCTGACATGGATGTATTTGGCTCAAGTAAAACACAACTCCAGATAATGTTCTTGAGGGGCTCAAAATATGGGGACAATTAACTACTGTGTTCCTCTCATATGAATGACGAGTCGCGTGAGCATGACCTTGAGCACCGATACCTACTGCTTGGCTAATATTTCCGTTTAGGAAATATTATCTCAAAACCGCATTCTTACAATCAAACAAATACTCACCAATATATCTCGAATTCAAACTGGAGACGAAACTATAGCTAGTTTAGCCTCATCCCCTCCATTAAACAAAAACAAGTCCTCTCTGGGTTATTATATCAACCACGCCTCCTAGCGACCCCAGAAGCCGTACTAATCTTGAATCACAACTGCTTACAGCACTAAAGTTAATCAACGACCCGAGTCGTTGTTTCCATGTATTTTTAGGAAAGAAAAGGTCTGTATGTATCAAGAGAGCAGACCACATTACCCGCCACTCTCATACAGCATAATCACTGACCACAAAACTTATGTTGAAGCAAATAATAATCCAAAGGCAAATAAATTCCGAAACTGCCACTCTCTATTCAACCAAGATAGGGTGTAAAAATGACTGATGCACGAAATTTCAGAACGGCTTGAGAATCAATATGTCTGATTTGTAGATTAGCCACGCTACATTAAACTACAACTAAAGCATAATCACTCATCGCATATAATTACAGATAACACAATGATAAAAAACTCATCTGGGCGAAACAAACATGAGACTAATAAAACAAGATCACAAGACTACAAACCTACTGTTGTGTTCTAATGAGAGGTCATCCTGTGGAATCGAACTCTTATATACTTTAAAATTCACAAACAGACGCATGGAATAGTAACATCGGTGTCATATTGGTTCCTCGAATGTTTCTCCACGTAAGCTGAAGCTAAGCGACATCTGCTCAATACGGACACCTTTCCTAATTCCAATTTCTCAAGTACAACGAGCATGTCACAAATCATTGGTCAAACATGCAGACCCCTCCTGTTGCCACGACGAAGACATTTCGGTTAGAGGGTATTTTATTAGTTGTTCAAAGGTTATAAATACTGTGACCTCCCTGCTACTGAAAGCTTCAGACATCGCATCTCTCAATAAGAAGGACAAGTCGCACCAGCTCGGCGCTTCTATACGAAACTTCGTCGACTTCAGATAATGTCAGCAATTACAGCATACACACATATACAATATCCCTCAATCGCAGCAGCTAAGGAAATGCTTTAGTAACGGCCACTGTTTACGACCATATAAACGATCAAGAGTATGTCACTATTGAAAGTGATTCTAAATGAGAGCCTGGCATGTTTGTACCAACATATCCCGCCATCCAGCGGCGAACCCGGAAGCCTTTTGCCAGAGAGCCTAGTCACGAATGGTGCCAAGTAGCCCACTTCCGATTCTTGCCATTGTACAGTACTGCTTCTCATAGAGCACACATACACTGAATTTGTTAATTTAAAACTTCTTCCACCGCGCCCAACAACTGACTACTCTCAAAGGTATAATATAACTAATATCACACATGACTATTCAGAATGATAGTTCAGACATACATTGTTTGTTTTTCCCTCGTTATGTCCAACCAAGAATTATTCTCAAATGTTCTGAAATGAGCAGTCTCTGCATGAAGATGATGTATACCTTTATAATGGCTATACTTCGAACTGATAACTCTGTTCTTGTGTTTCTATCATAATGATTTCACGTTCGATAATCTGCTTTTTATCTTTGTACAGTGTAGTTCTCGGCCAGACTTGCTTTTAACGCTTGATAGATGGTAATACAATGATACTATATCTTGTCAGCGATTAGTACGTCTTCATTTTCGGTAAACCTGTCATGAAATGGATACCCTGTCCAACCAGGAGCTTAGGTTATGTGATGGTTACAGCCTCCAAACTTCTTTCCATTACACAAGTTTATTAAGCTTTATGATTCCGTAATAGTGTTATGCCAGTCACTCACAATACGGGTTAAGCCTGCTTCTGTGCGCAAAGTTTTGGGTATCAGTGTATCCTGGTAGCAAATGCTTTGTGCGTTCAGAGTTGACATCAAAAGTATCTGCATGTATTCGTTCCAGTATTAATCGTCCGGGCGGAAATAATATGTGCTGAGTCTTCGGTAAGGACGCATCAAGTAGTATTTTGTTCGTATGTCTTCAAGTTGCAGTATGCATAATTTGACTATCTCGCCGTACCAAGGACGCTGCAGTAGTTCAGTTGGTAGAGTTGTCGGACTCGTAATCCAAGGGTCGCGAAATTGATACCTGCTCATGCCAGCCCAGATTGGCTGCCTCCTTGTGTATTTGGGAAAGCCATTTAGATCATATTTCTTTGGCATGATCTAGTCAATAATGTATTAAAGTGCAGTTAAAACCAACAAAGCCCAAACACAATCCAAACCATTTACCTGTGCCATTCTGATTCGCGAACAAACACCCCTGCACAAGTAATCAATCCCTGGGAGTCCCATCCCAGCAACTCTTGAAATCCTATTAGTTATTTTATCCCGCCAAGCTCTCAGATCCCACCGCGGCCATTAGCAATGTTACAAGCTAAGCGTCTCATCAGAATATGACGGCCCGTAATGTGACAAGAGGACCTATTATTTGCTCGAGGATCAAGTGAAAACATGGCTTCGTGTCGCTGTTAATAAATTCAGAGTTCCTACATAGCATTCGCTGTCGCTAGAGGATTTTATCTAAATGCAAGCTAATAGGATGCACACTGTCTTATGAGTCTTATGAAGACGGCGATCTTTCTCTAATGAAAATAGAACCATATGCTTCTCTATACTGTAGCTTCAAATTTTTATATTGAACCCATCTCCCTGTGAACCAAAATGTAACTACTTAATGTGTCTTGTGGTCTCACAAGCTGAGCCGAATCACATATGAATACTCGATCTCGATGATAAAGACGTGATACATAAAGAAATCAATATTATGTCTTTGGCATGACGTCGATCTGGCCTTCGGCTGATGATACCAACACAAGAAACCTGCTATGAGTCACAAACACGCTGGAAACGGTTTTATGATGCCCACAGTCCATGTCGCCACAAAAGCTTCTTCTGACTTCATACTGCGCAAGTTCGTGTTACCGATATACTTAAATTTCTACACAATGATAGTTCGCAGACAGTGCATTTGATCTATCTAAATAAGCGGCGGCCTTAAGGTGTTCAGAGTAGCGTGATGAGAAGACAAAGTCAATTTTAATCAAAACAAAAGCATACAGCAAGCACACAGTTAGAAAAATCAGTCCTAAGTTGTTTTTCTGGACTTAATCTATTGCAAAGTAGAACCTGAGAACAACATATGTTGTCAGTCAAAAGGTCTGAAAAACATGAGTATGTTGGTGTGCGAGTATCTGACCATGCTGTTGCTTTACATGTTTCATCTGTAAGGATTTGAGAAAACTATACCCTTGTGTGGAATATAACCTGCTATGTTGCACTGTACACGGAGGATATTCTGATCTCTAATTGTGGCCGGAGGTGCCGATCATAGTCTGTACATTTTAATATCATAATATACTTATGATGACTCTGTCACACTGTTCATTTGATCTTTTAACACATCTGATGGTCATAAATGCCCCATTATTCATGTCCTGGTAGCAAGCCACAGCCTATTCCAAGTGTAAGTTTAGATTGGAAAACAGGAAGGCAGGTAAGTAGACATTTCAACCTGTATGCAGTTACGTAAGTAAGTAGGTAGATACGCATTTAAGCTGACTCCAGTTAGTTTGCTACTTAAGTATCTAACTGTGTGGCTAAGTCGGTAGGTAGGTCACTGGGTAGGTAATATTGTTTTGGGTCGATTATGTATGTTGTCGATTAAGTAGATGGTATTTTGTAGGACAGGTAGGTGCATACATATTTAGGTTTGATAATAAGCTGAATGAATTCTTTCTTGATATTGGCGTTTGAGTATTGACTGCCTCCAGTATATTCCACGCTCCACCTTGAGTTATAGGCGATTCCAATCAGGATTATGTCATTCATACAGTGGCCTGGGGAGGATAAATGTAGCACCACTGGGCTTCTATCCATTTTAGTCTGCCAATCTGATATGTGGCTCTTCACAATTGTTGTTTCTTAGGCTCTTGTTTAGATATGCTTGAATTTCCTCACTAATGACACATCCATTGTGTTAGCTAGTAACGGGTCTCTGACCTTACCTTGCTATAACCCGGTTTTTGTGTGTATATCGAGAGAGAGAGAGAGAGAGAAAGAGAGAGAGAGAGAGAGAGAGGGGGGGGGATGGGGCTTCTAAAGCACTTGTAGAGCGTATTCAAATAAGTCGATGGTAGGGTGTTTCAATAATTGTTCTCCTGGCAAAGTATACATATTTTAGTCATTTAACAATTTTCTTTTTGTATGGAAATGTTTTCACAGTTGTCCTGTTTCTGAAATTTTCCATCTGTTTGCCGAACACAGTCTTAGTTATGGACTTGGATAAGTCTTTCTCAAATTCATATGTTGTTTTTATCTCAAACTCGTATTCAGGTTAAGTTATGATTTTAGCAAAGGTTGTCGTTTAGACAAGGCAACTGTATGTAGTTTAGTTAGTTTGAAACCCAATTACATATATAATTTTATGTTTCTCTAATGTATAACATAATTGTTCTCAGTGTAGTCGGCAACTTAGGAACAATTCGTATTGTGTCCTTGTAATCATTTATCAATTTCTTTTGCAATTGAGATGAATCATTTTGATCAGGTACAAGTGTTTCTGGTGCAAGTGGGTAGTTTTTAATACAGTCGTGCGGATTTGTTGGTATCTGAAACCTCACTGTAAGAATTCAAGCAATATCAATATAATGATGCATTTGGAACATGTAGTTTCTATACTATCGAGTTTTGTTTATTAATTGCCCATCCGATTTTGTACTAGTAAATGTTGGCAGATTGCTCAACCATAGATGTTATTAATATGTACCTATTAAATTAATGAATCTTATCAAATTCACCATCATCTTTAATGTTAACATTTGTATCGACATAAAATTCGTTATTTATTTTTTCATATATATGTGGTATCAGGCTAATACATTCATGAGTACCACTTCCATTTATCAATTGCATACCATTATTTTTATTATTTCAAGCTTAATACCCTATAATTGTAAACAATCATCAAATACTTAATCTGGTGCAGTGTATTAATGTGGCGTGTCAGATTCATTGTGTTGCATGCTTGCATTTCTGAATTGTTGATGATGTCACATATCATCAAAGTATATGTTTTCATGTAATAGGTTTAAGATGGCGTTGCTATAGTGCGTTGTGGTAGAGTAGCTCTCCCAATGTTTTAGATATTTTTAGTTGTTATTTTAACCTATTCCTGGAAATTTCAAGTTAGACATGCAATGCGAAGATCGTGGAAACTCTACTGGTCACTTGTGCCAGGGAGATTTATTCCTATGCAAGAGATGTGAGATGAAAAGATTTCCTAGGGCCTCGAGAAGCCCTACAAATATGGCGGGAGATTACCAACAAGAGCGGTCCGTTGATAGCCCCTCAATAATGGTGAGTGAACTGCTTTGTTTTGTACAAAATAAAACGAATACATTGCCATATGATCATATTGTTAAACTCTGTGTGGACACATATTGTGACAGTGATATCGAAGCAGCAAAACAGACCCTATTTTCAGTGGTGCAAAGAGATGAAAGAATGATAAAGCCGAAGGGTACTGATAAATCTATAAATAACATGCAAGATATATTGAATTTATTTCTGTCCTCTGACCCAAATGACATGCCAAGTTTTTGTGCCTTGGATCTATCAAAGCTGCCATCTGTATCATACAATTATGTGGACATGTCAGTTTTATTGAAGGACATGGAAAATGTAAAACATTCTGTGGACATTCTAAAGTCAGTCCAAGCGGAGACTCTAAGTACAATGCAACGTTTATGTGAGCAAACTCAGTCATCTTCGTCAGTCACAAGTGCTTTGTCACCTCATGTTGATAATTCGAACACAGCTCAGTCCGACGGTGTACTCAATGAGAATGCAACAGCAAACCGACGCTACACGACAACAAATCCAGAGCTGCTAAATCAATCATGTATGCCAACAACAAAAAAACTGACACCAGTCATTCAAATGAAAGAACCGTTACTCGGAACATTCACGGCGATATGCAATGCACGGATTCCAACAGCACAGAGATTCGAATTAGTGTAAACAATACCCGCTCTGCTGTTTGCGGTACAGCAGCAGAAACACATAATAATAACAGTTCAGATGATGGTGACTTAAATCGCAGCATAACTGCATTAAAATTTATTGCATCGTCAGAAGACACCAATGCCTCATATGCGGATTTGGAAAATGATCAAACCTTTGCGAAGGTGGTTAGTTCTCTACGGACAACAATTTCAGTAGAGCTGGATTTGCACCGAAATCATCGCATACAAATCTGTATCAGCGACGGGCGAAGAAGTTTACAAATGCCCCATCCACACGTCAGTTTCCAAGAAGGCGTGGTAGTATCATCATAGGAAAAGCAGCGTCCTCTCATTTGCGCACAGTGCAGCCAATGCGACAGAGATGTATATTTGTGACAAGACTAGCCCCTGAAACTCTAGAATCAGACATCTCATCTCATATTGAGCTTTCCTCTGGAGCTAAGCCAACCAAGGTGGAGAAGCTACGTACGAAATTTGATACCTATGCCAGCTTCAAAATCACCTGTGATAACCTCACTCACAGTTCGATAATGAACGTGGATGCGTGGCCAAGGAATACATTGGTTAGAGACTACTACCAGAGTGGGAATTAAACTCTAATGTTCCAAATTTTTTCTATATTGGACACAACTATACATAATGGCAACTTTACGCATTTCTTACTAAAACTGTCGTTCTATATCTAGAAATATCCAAAATGTAAGAACCTTATGCGATATATCTGACATTTGTTTTCTACAAGAATTGTGGCTATTCGACAGTGAGTTAGACTGTCTGTCATCAGTGCATGAGGATTTTTATGGTTCAGGGGTTTCACCGATTCATTCTTCTAAACACATTCACATAGGTAGACCTTACGGGGGTGTCGGTGTATTATATCGTAGATCTCTTGCAAATGTTATAGAAGTACAACACCTCGATGACCCCAGATTAATAAGTATTACTATTAAGACAGGTGATTCCTCTTTGCTTTTTGTAAATGTTTATTTGCCTTGTGATCATGTTGAAAATTTTGGGGAAAATGTCGATTATTTGGATAAAATTAATTCTATTGTAGAAAATGCTAAAACACCAAATGTTTATGTATTGGGAGATTGGAATGCTAATACGCTCAAATCCACTCCTATTGGAGATGAGCTTTGCCAATTTTGTAATGTATATGGTTATATCATATCGGACTTAAAACATATTGTTAACCACACAACAAATTTTACTTTTCTCAGTGACTCCCACAATACTGATCGTGGTTAGATCACTGTGTCTCTACACAATCTGCTCATTCAGCTATATGTGATATGAGAATAATTCATACCCTAGTAGGGTCCGACCATCGTCCTACTTTAATGACTATCAATGCTGACCTACTTCCTGGTTTTGATTCATGTCCCCATGAACTCTTAAATTTGAAATACAACATCAATTGGTCAGACATCACTGCCGACGAAAAACTGAATTATACTCAAACATCTTCATTCTTTTTAAGCAAGATTGAGATCCCATATTGTGTAGCGGCCTGTAATGATCATGGCTGTAGTAATCCTGTGCATATGAAACAGATTAATGGATTTTACAATGATATAGTAACAACCTTGTCCAACTCGAGTAAACACTTGGTGAAAAAATCCAAACCAGGTCATAGGGTTATACCAGGCTGGAATGACTGTGTTAAAGAATTGCAGGACTACGCACGAAATGCTTACCTTATGTGGCGTGATAACGGTAAACCTCGTCATGGACCTCTCAGTAACCAAATGCGCCAGACCAGAGCTCAGTTTAAGTATGTCCTTAGACTATGTAAGAAGGAAGAACTAAAACATAAAGCAGACACGCTTGCAAATAAATTTGCAAATTTAGACCAACGGGAATTCTGGAAGCAGGTTAAACAAAATACTACTATCACTTCTAATAGGCTACCAATTTGCATTGATGGAAACCATGGCCAAAATAACATATACAACATATGGAAAGATCATTTTGAAGCATTACTCAATAGTGTTAAAAACGATTCGAATAAGGAGTATGTTCTTTCAGCAATCAAGGTCCCTTCTAATCTTATTGAACTGATCTCATTGTCGGAGATCCAACGTGTCATAGCTAAACAAAAGGGGGGTAAATGTCCAGGATCAGATTTCTTATATGTAGAACATTTTAAATTTTCAGAAAATAGACTACATATTATTTTAATGATTCTATTTAATTGCATGTTTGTATATAACTTTGTTCCTGATGATTTCACAAAAGTTACAATTATCCCGCTACTGAAAAGCAAAATTGGTAATATGGCAGACAAAAATAATTATAGACCTATATCGCACGACAATTATTTCGAAAATATTTGAATGTATTGTACTACAACGATGTGAAGTAACAATTTCTGATAATCAGTTTGGTTTTAAAAAAGAACATTCAACAGACTTATGCCTCTATGTATTTAAGGAAACTGTCAACTACTACTTAGAACACGGTAGCCCTGTGTTTGCATGTTTTTTAGACGCTAGTAAGGCATTTGATAGGGTTAATCATTGGACGCTGTTTAAAAAGTTGCTCGACAATCAAATACCCGTTTACATTGTTCATACCCTAGTTAACTGGTATGGCAAACAATTTTACTATGTGCGTTGGGGAAGTGCAGTATCCAATTCCTTTCATGTAACAAATGGGGTGAGGCAGGGAGGTGTTCTTTCGCCTTTGTTATTTAATATATACATAGACGATTTAAATCGTAAGCTGGGACAGTGTCACGTGGGGATAGATTTGACACTAAATGCGTCATTTCTTAACAATTTTAGTTTTGCTGATGATATGTCATTGATAAGTCCTTCTATCGCAGGGTTAAGGAAATTATTAAAGATATGTGAACATTACGCTTTTGAGAATGATATCATATATAATACACAAAAATCGGTCTGCATGGTTTTTCAGTCAACTGCTTTCAAATTACCATCTCCTCCCTCTGTAATTCTTAACGGCCATGCTCTTGCACATGTCGACAGTTATACGTATTTGGGACATATGCTAAAATCCAACCGGTCTGATGATGAAGATATGATGAGACATTACAGATTTCTGTGTACTAGAACAAACATGCTTTTACGTAAATTTAGAAATTGTTCTGTGAATATCAAGATTAGATTATTCAAATCTTATTGTTGCACAATGTACTCTGCTCCTCTGTGGACAAACTTTAGTGAATGTATGAAAAGAAAACTAGTTATTGGCTATAATAATAGTCTTCGTTTACTACTAAGCCTTCCAAGATGGAATAGTGCCTCTACCATGTTTGTAAACTATAAAGTATTTAGTTTTGAAGAATTAATGAGAAAGTATGTGTTTTCAATGATGAAACGAATATCAAATAGTAAAAACTGTATCTTGAAATCGTTGTGGAACTATGATATTCATTTAAGTTCTCAGATTATAGATAGATGGAACAAATTACTATTTATATGTCTCGCATGATTTTATTCCTAACAATGACAAACACATTCTGTAGTTGTAGATGGGTATGTATATTTGCACATAAGACACCTATGAACTTCTATGTCTTAAAATACTTCTATATTTTATATTCTATTTTATTGTAGATTTTAATTTAGATGCATGGACCATGCAGTCGGAAATAAAGAATTCTTATCTTATAGACGTATAGATCAATTAATGCTTTAAGGCTGAGGTATAACATCTTATCTTTTTCATACTGATAATCATCACTATATGTTTTAATCAATAAGTGATAAGAAAAATGCTTCCTTGGATGGTGTAACTGTTCCTTTAAACATTTCAAAGCCATCCATGTATTCGTATGGATAACTCTCCTTTTGAGGCAACCGAGGTTCCATTTGTTCAAATTGTTTCATTGTTTCGACGAATTTTTGTATCTTTATGCTCTTAGCCAACACGCAACAGCTAGACTCATAAATATATAGCTATCTATGAATCTGAACGTTTACAATTATCTTTTCTCTTTCTTGATCCTCTATGAGCACCATAGGTTTTTCATGCATAGGTTTTAATACGATGTAGACTATTTTTGCAAAGACCTTAGTATAATAAGATTTGTGAATTGCTTTATATAGATGCAAAATCTTGAAGGTACGTGTTTGTATGTTGTTTGTTTTTTTCAGTCCAAGATATATATGTTGGATAAGTATCACTGTTACATTTTACTGGTGCACGACATATAAACTGTGAGTATGGTATGCTGAGGGATTCAAAGTCAGCATAGAAAACAAACGGAGCCTTCGATGAACATACCAACGCGTCTAAGTTTATATGTCTGAGTTTATATGTTAGCGGAATTCAGTTTATCTACATATCGATTTCTCCGCCTTAAAGTATTTCATACATATTTATAGATATATCAAATTCATTCTCAAATTTGCTTATGTCATCAGTTTTTACATCGAGCATCTACTAAACCAATTTGATTACTTATTCAAAATGTGTAGTATAGAAAATCGATTTTACTTCATAAAATACACCACTTGCTAGTATTGTGTGCAAAGATGCAAGCTATTTTGTTCTTCGGAAAATAACACACAAACACACACACACAAACGCACACACACACATATATATATATATATAATATTCTGCGAGACAATCATTTTGCACTTTGTGTTACTTACAGTCCAAATTTAGTTTGCAAAATGCCAATTAATAGTCAACGAAATCATTCATATCATCTGTTTTCACTGTGTTCATATTTGTTGTTGTGCGGTAAAATGCTCTGTTTTAAATTTTTCTACTTCGTGAGTTGTCCGTTTCATAAGTGAGATCATAAATCCTAGCTGTATTTGCACAGAAACAAATTTTCTAATGTTCTGAAATATTTTTTTTCTCCAAATATGCCTCAGTGCTAAGAATATATTCATGCAAACCTTTATTGTTACCACTGTATAATCTGTAGTCATTAGCATTTATTTTCAATAAATTTCTAAGTCTTTTCGTTATGATTCTATTTATATTTTATTTGTTTATATATCCTAATTGCCTTTTAGATTATAGACGTATCAAATGAGTCTGCATTTTCTTCTCACTTGCTCTGGAATAGGTAAATCATGTAATTAAGTCATCATCTTTTATATATTTAAATAGCATTATTTCCAATATATATTTCACCGTTTTGAATTATTATTGTTTTTCCTTATTATCAGTTTTGGTTTATTTGCTATGTTACTCTTTTGATTTTTATGTTTTGAACTTTTAATTTTTCACTTTAAAAATCGTAAAAAGTTTAACATTTTAATGTTTAGTTCTGTTAGTTGTATTTTTTTCTAATTTAGAATTTTTTATATTGTTTATTTTAAATAGTAAATGTTTTTAAATACAGTAAATCTTTAAACTTGTTTAATTTTCTCTTTAGTTATTTGTTAAATGTTTCTTAAATGCCCACCTCAGTATCAAAAAAATCCGAAGCATAATCATATTGATATATTGAAATGTTATGCCGTTTCCTATTTCGGATCTTTTTGTACATTATGTAAGCATTACTCACATTTATTGTTTACATGCCTATTTAAATGCCCTGTTATATATGACATCATTTAGAGTAGATTTTTGTGTCTCGAGCATTAAGTGCTAGTCACCAATGTCACGAACGTACTTATTTGCACAATCACCCCTTAATGTTAGAGAAATGCTTTGCATAATATCCCATATGATTAATTTGATGTAATACATTTTTTTTCATACTAGTTTCTTGTTCTTGGCTTACTTTACATACTGAGGTGGACTTAAATATTAAAGATGCTAATTATCTTCGACACCGTTTCTGTGTTCCTAATCTTAAAAGTCATGGTTCATTTAAATGCATATCTTCTTTTGTAAAATATCTTTAAAGGTATACAAGACCTATCTGCAATTGCTTAAACAAAGTTGACACAGATCAATGATATATTCTAATTTGTTTTACTTTTGTAATTTTCTCATCATCTTTTTTGTTTGCTTTTTTTGCTTCTTAAAACTTCTACACAAAATATATTATGTGTGGTTACAAAGGAAGTAACTGGCACTATCAACTGATCTCCCTTTCACCACTTTTTGGCAACGAAACATTTAAATGACACGATAATATGGACCTATAGTTAGTTTTACAAGTGTTCCAATAATCATAACCACGTATATTTAGGAAATCGTACATGTGGTTCAAAATCTCAACCACCAGTATTTGAGAAAAACTCTGTTTTAAACCGACTACCATCGGATTGTTTTCATAAATTCAACAAGTGTTCCAGAATCTCCATATATATGAACTGCTATGAGTTCAAGTACCTTTAAGAATGTAGCGAGTAATAAAAAAAATACCTTTGCGCTCTAATTCGCTGAATGCTTACCTCATTTTCCAGATTTCGTGTTTTCACCGGAACGAAACGACCGTCTTTCAATTTTCGTACAAAATAGACGTCAGAGTTTGGATTGATGTCATGGTTTCTCTTGAGGCTTAAGGTCAGAGCATCTGACCCACGCTTGAGATGAAAGGTCAATTCATTAGGGAGGTCAATGTCAGAAGTGCCCACGCACGCAATATTGATGAGGAATGCAGCTTGTTCCCTCTCTCAAAATGAAGAAAATCTCACAAACTCTGTACTGTTCATATAATTATTTATAATGATTCACCAAGTTATTTAAAAGAACTGCTTCTTCCTTCAGTTGAAGAAACCTCAAGATACAAATTACGTAATGGACAAAACGTCTCTGGTTCAAATGCAGGACTTGCAATAAGAAACAAAGAATCTTTTCTTAACTCTTCGATTCCCATATGGAATACGCTACATCAATATGTGAAAACGGAAAGATATTTCTTTAAAATTACAAATGTATATTACCCCACATTTCAATAGTGTTCCTTTTTATTATCTTTCAAGTGATCGCAAATATGTTATTATTATACTAGGATCATACGCCAATGTAGCAACCAATCTCCTGATAGATAATCGCTTATGCAAATGTGGGGTAGAAGCAAATAGTGTACGCGATACACAGTTCAAAGGCAAAATCTAATATATTGTGTTGATTTACCTAAACTCGAAACTGAACAAAATTTTAATATATTTAATTTTTTTAAAAGTACATTCAGGATATTTCGTCTTTAGATTCTAAATATTGAGGGATTTTTTTTTCTTCTCTCAGACAGCACAATGACAAATTTATAGTTGATGTAGGTGATTTACGTAATAAATGATATTCTTTCCAAAGTTTGCTAACACCAATATTTACTTGCCTGGGATATGTTCTTTTCCTTTTTCGAAACTTTGTCCTTTATTTATCAACACATTGTATCTGTTGTTTCCTTATTGCTGTTGTTTTCTGTCGCTTGTCATGCTTGATATATTTCTACCACTATATTGTATTTCGAAAGTCTTATAAAATGTGGGAACTTGTAGTCCAACCAGTTTGGCATAATATAGTAAATACACTATGTTCAAACTAAATTAATTTCCATGATCAAGTAGACTACAACGTATTTTGAATGATTGTATTAGAACAGCAACGACAGCTTAAAGCAAAGGGGTCATACAATTTAAATTATTTTTTAGATGAAGAAAAACTACATTCAAAACTGACTTTGATTTGGCACCAGATAGCCATTATTGTGTTGAGGTACCGTTACCGCTGATACATATATACTTGTACAATTAATAACCGAAAAAGATACGTACGGACAGACATATTAACTCAATGGAGAAAAGCAGTTCCAAAAGTAATATGATCAATGTGGTGATAAAGGTGGTATTGCCACTGTTGCGATATAAAATTGCTCCCACTGATACATTTCGAGATCTCATTATGAAATATATAAGTAAAAAACAAAAACAAAATCAGCTTTTGGCCAAGTGTACATACCTTACCCTAGCCAACCATAAAGGTTGGGTAAGGTATGTGGTGCAGAACGAATGTCATCGTGCGGAAATCATTTTTCTTCTTTCAGTCAGTGACTTAATCTTTGACCTTTTGACCCAAATCAATAGCCATCTTCTTGACCCCAAGTGCAAACAATACACAAACAATAATTGAGGTATGTCATGTAGGACGAATGTTATTGTCTAGATCTCCTTGTTTGGTATTTTAGTCACTGGGGTTTTGACCATTGACCTCTTGACTGCAAAATCAGTAGGGTTCTGTCCTTTTCTGCACGAGGTGCAAAACAGAACATTTGGTAACCATTAATAATGGAGCACTCAATCTATTCTGGGGAAGACATTTTTCTTATTTCTGTCAGAGTGACCTTAACTTTTTGTCTTTTGTACCCGAAATTGATAGTTTTCCTCCTTATCCCAAGTGCAAGGTATCCACAAAGTTTGGTAACTGTAGATGCTGGAGGACTATAGTTATTGTGCAGGAACCATTTTTCTTCTTCAAGTCAGGGTGGCCTTTACTTCCAACCTTTTGAACCTGAAATTCACAGCCTACCTTTCTGCCTCAAGTTGAAGCTATCCACACAGTTTTGTAACTTCAGATTGTGGAGAACTCGAGATATTGTGTGGAAACAGTTCTCCTTCTTTTTTCAGTCGCTTTAACTTTGACATTTTAGCTTTTGAACCCAAAATCGACAGGGTTCTTTCTTAACACAAGTGGAAGCCATCCGCCAAATTTGTTAACTGTAAATGTCGACAGTACAGTTTTTGTGAGACAACCAACTTGTTAAGGGATGGACCACACATACCATAATACACTCAGCCTTATGGCGGGCGCATAAAAAAATGAAATAAAAAAGAAACAAAAAGAAATTCATGGGCCAAATAAACATAGTGTACAATTTTTACTCGTGAACAAAAGTATGATCAAGGAAATACCGAAGGTATCAAGATGGAGGTTTCAAGATTTTCTTACTTTCAATGAGGACGCATATCTTGATGAGTTATTTAATTTTTAAACCGAACTTTAATAAACAAATGTACAAACTGACTCAGTCTGATTATGTTACGATATATTTTTGTGTCTAAGCGACATATGAGTCTGAAAATCGCGCTAACCTCAAACTTCAAAAGTTTCGATAACCTCCATTAAGCCATTATGGGATTGTGGACTACTTGCAAGAACAACTTACCTCCAAAATTGAAGAGTTTGCCTACTTGTGAAACTATTTACTTCAGAAAATTCAAAGTTTGACAACAAAAGTGCTCCGCTGAGCAGAGACAATTTTACGTTTTACATAAACACATGTTCACACATCTTATGAAGATTTTTACTTAGTTCAAATTGCAATCAAGGCACAAATAAGTGTGACGTTAGTAAGTGATCACAACAAAGTAATCGGGTTTTATGTATGTGGAACTATTTTGCTTGACTCTTGACATATATATGTCTCCACCGAGATGGTCGGCTTTTGGATAATAAACACAACTGTATGTTGGATGGGCAAATGGCAGAGGCGCCATAATTTGCGCGGATGGTGCACAGTGGCGCTAACCTCATGTCATTTTAAGGGACATAGTAAAATGTTTTCATCACATTTCAAAACTTCTCTAATAGAAATAACTATTTCTTGTATTTATTTGCTTTTGTATAGTATCGTCTGTCAACAGCTCTAAAGTAGCAAAGCATTTTTGTCAGCTATATAAATCTTGTAAAACCTGCCATACACTGGTCATATATTCAATATTATACATTACATTTTTATATATATTTGTATATTCAATTGTTCCTAATTTCTGGATAGTGAGGATGATGTTTACCACTGTTACTGCTGCAGCAGTTGCTACTACTACTACTACAGTTGTTACTAATAACATTGCTACAACTACAATAATAATAATAATAATAATAATAATAATAATAATAATAATAATAATAATAATAACGATAATAATATCAATAATCAAAATAATAATAATAATGTTATTATGCCTGATAAGTTGCATTGTAATGTATATACTGAAAACATAATTCATACAAATAACAAGTATATTCAGAGCAAATGTGTACAAATGTCAAGTATTGTGATGTTGATAAAGAAATCATGTTTGCTACTTCAATTTTATGCATGAGAAAATAGCATATAAAAACAATGTGCAAATGCTACTTGATACAAAGAGTTATACTGCATCAGGAATTGTGACATAAACACTAAAATTTGCAGGTTATTCTTTTAATTGCAAGTCTGCTTGTTCTCAATATTCTGTAAAACTGTAAGATGTAAATAATTGTGATATGCTATTTGCCTCTAAGGGGTTCGTTTTAGCTTATATGCGCTTTTTGGGGGTTTACTTTTTTTTAAAAAAGTGTTCTGTATAATGCGTATAAATGTGCGTTCTGTTAGATTTTCTAATTAACCTGTATCATGAACTCAGTTTTAACTTAAACTTGGTAGGTAAACATCCGCATATATCAGAGGGTAAATCAGTGCTTTGGCAGGGCCAACCCCGCTATTTAGCAATATTGGGCAAATATTTGCTCAGGATAGCTTTGTCATTTCGTTGGAACTTGCCTACAAGATCAATGCTATTTGCAAGTTTTCACACTATGCAAGTAGACAGTACCAAACGTTTTTACGGCGCAATGATAATACGCCAACGAAGAGGAGTCATTTAGTTACTGATAACAGAAAGATGGTCAGATCCTTATTTAATCATCCAGGTTTGCTTCGGAGCTGGAAATATATATTCATATAGCTAACTGTGGTACTATTTCGGCTACCAGAAAATGTAATTGGCATTACTATGGTCGTTATCGAATGCCGACAGTATTAATAAGCCTTGGAACAGATCGCCTAAACAGGAATAAATGAATAAAAAATGTGTCTGAAAAAAAGTTTTTTAATTGTATTTCTGTGTATGTTATTCATTATCCCCTTGAAGCTATTATGTATTTTGCTGGAGGTCAAATTCATTAAAGCATAAAAAACCGACTTCTGCATGTGGGTGTTGATGGGGTAAGCTATTTACGATAAAACATACTAAAGCCACGCAAATATAAAATCCACAAACCGGGCAAGATTGACTGTTGTTGTTTTGCTTTTTTTGTTTTATTTTTTATTATTTATTTTTATTTATTTTTAAAACTTATTTTGCATTTTGGTGTTACATCTTTTGTTCTTCTGCAACATATAATTTTATCTTAAGTTGTTCTTTAATCTGGTGTGTGTTTGTCATGGAATAGTTAAATGTCTTGCTCTTGCTTTTATAACCCACTAATCATGATTTTTGTAAAAAGAAAATAACCCCTTAAGCTGCATTTTCTCTTTCATTGTTGTTTCGTGCACGCTGTCAAAAAATTATGTAGTTTCTAGCAATTTGCAGACATTCTAAAAATGATAACATGTACGGTCTTAAAAATAACTGACAATATAAACGGTCACAAAAAGGTATTAGGCTCTGAACAATAATAGTCAGTTATAACACTAAAATGTTTAAGTTGATGTCTGCAGGGATCTAGTTCTTATTTTCTATATTTTGTGTTCTTTTTGTTTCTTCATATTATCGGCAAGAACAAGTGTGATAGATGCGATCAACATTATTATGACTTGAATGAAGTTATTCAGCTTGCTATGGATAACAACCTAGATTGCGACAAAGAATATAGAGTAAGGACTATACATGATCAGACCGGCATGGTATGGTACTTGTCTAAAACCCATATGGGATTAAAGACTAATTTGCAAGCAAAATTTTAAACCAATAGAAAATGAACACATTATTGTTGTTAGAGGATCAAATGTCATAAAGAATAACGGAGACACACCTTTCAAGGGTTTGTTTGTGCAAGCATCACGTATATACGATTATGAGTTCAAGGAACAAATCATTGTGTATTTTGGAATAGCTGCAAGGCACTACAAACAACATAAACGTTTTGAAGTATGCATACAACAAATTGAACAGGAGTGCAGAAAGCTCGTGCGGTTAATTTCTTAAAAAAATCATTAAGGTTAGTGAATCATCAGGACAATGCATGTAAATATTCTATGATAAACTCTGATTAGTAGACAATTTAGAACAACATTGTTGCAGAAAAAGCAACACTAGGAACAGTCAATATGCTGGCATGGTTTACCAGTAACAAAATAGCTCCTCTTTACTGACTTATTGTCATTCTGCCGTCAGAATATTGTGTACGACCGACATGCATAGTGTGATGCTAAATAGCTACATTTTCCTAAAAGCCTGTCAAACCATTATATATATGTTAGTTCTGAAATGGTTAAATAAAAAGAAAACAGAAAGGACATGTCTAATTCAGTGAGTCGGAGAGACTGATATACGTACCTGACCAAATATATGTCAAGAGTCCATGGCAAAAAATACTCCTTTTTCCATTGTCAAGACTTGCTGGCGTCTATGGAAATACTGATCGGCTTAGTCACTAGCGTCTAGCTAATATATACAATTCGTTGGAGGTAAATTCTGATAGTCAGGACTAATCTGTTCCAGCCAGGTTTGTACATTCTCGTTGAAATTGTTGGTCCAAATTTAAGTAACACAGACAATAACAGCCACGTGACAAACCCGTCAGAGTTCTCCGCTTCACGCTTTGCTAATTATAGCAACGTTTGTGAAAATGGGAGTGTGAAAGTATATTTGTTCTATCGAGGTCCAAAGTTCAATATTCTGAACATTTATTTAATAATTAGAAAATGTATCATAGCCAAATTTTAAAACTGTTCATGAATATATATGAAATCTAGAGCACAATTGCAAACATAGCAAGGTACTTCTTATATACTTAATCTTTACACTGAAACGTTTGGAAAACTTCAAAAAATAAAAGAGAAAAAAAAAACTTCTATTTTTATAATGACGGTAACAATGTATTTCTTATAAAAAAATGTGCATATATATTAATGATATTTACTTTATATTACAAAAACTTTGCCTAAATGAAACATAGTTCACAAAACGTATAGAACTCTTTAGAAAAATATGCATGTAATACAACTGCGAACTTGGAAATAACGACACGTTGCTGTAACTCATAAGTGCTAATGTACACAAAGCGCAAACAGGAGCGCAAACTGTACCCAAATATTGCATTTGTTCTATAACATTTCGATAAACCATTGTATGCATACTTATGTCTTACGCCTAATGTCAAAAATTGTTCTGAAGACCTTTTGTAGAACTAGTTAGTATAACGCAATGGTCAGTGACCCGCAGATCAGATAATCTATAGGCTACTTATACGACTTATTTAAATTCAGCATTAAAGACGGTATTATGTATTTTGTATTTGTGAAGGCCATAGGACCAAAAGTACATAAGAAATTAAAAGGTTTGGTGTCTACAATAAATAGTGCATAATTAGGATGTATTTAAAGAGTTGGTGTTGTATCGTTTACAGTTAAGAGAAAACACAAATCACTGTAGACAATTTTTGAGAGGTAGATATTTGCGAAGACAACTATGTTTTACTTACTTATGGATACATTCTCAATAGGCTTGTCAGCAGCCTAAGTTTGACTTTTTTCAAGATCTCTATAATTTATAGTATGTCCTATGAGACAGGGAAGAAATCTTAAACATAGAGAAAACCGTGTGTATATTTACTATGGGTCTGTTGTATTTGGTTTTGGTTGCCACTGATGAACTTTTGTACAATCTTGTATATTACACATGTAGATATTGAAAACACAACCAAAGTATTTGTCTTCAAAATTCAGTGATGTGCGCTTGTAATATTTCAAACTTCCGCAAAACTTACAGACGTGTACCTAGCTTTATAAAATGCCTGCGTGAGCGTTCTCGAACTAGATATTTATTGAACAACATGCTATAGTAGTAGACTTATTTGGTTGTTTTTGAGTTAAAGATCCAGAACAAATCGTATGCCTCAGTGATATCATGACGCTTATGTTACTTATTTAAATACTCAATGTGTTGTTGTATTTTATATGTTTTATAATTTTACACCAAACCAAGGTTAATGACAGTGGGTAATCACGTTATATATCTTTTTCTATCCGTGTGCAAATACTAAAATCACAAGGGTGAGATTTTGTGTCAGTCCAGAAATAAACAATCGTCTCGAGGTCACTGCATCATGCTTGCTTTCTTGTGCATATAGCGTATATACAATATTATGAAAACGATTAGGTCACATTGATGTGATTTGTTTTTCCTGGTTGAATTGACAGTTACATATTTTGAAACCTCTCACCTGTATCTGTTTAATTTCCCGCTTGTTTATTCATTTTTGACACCTTTGTAGAGCGACCTTTTTTCTTCTTGACTCATCTTCTAGATTTTATAAAATCCCATTTCTCAAACAGTGTTGATCAAACTACTGACCGTTGTGTAGTTTTTCCTTGGTTGATATGGCACTTAGGTGTGTCTGATCACTCCTTTTGGGGGAATTTAGTGATATCATAAACAACACTGATAATTAGTGCATTTGCAAGATACTCTTATCTTGATCTTGATATTTTTCAGTGTATTGCATTCTCATTTTCCCAAACCCCAAACTTCTGATTCCTGGTTTAATATTGGCAACAGACTGATACTAGGACTTATTATATCGAGAGTGTGGCTTAGAAGTGTATGTGTTAATTGTTAAAGCTATTTGTTTAACATAAAAGATTCTCCATATGAGCTCTGTCAGCTAAGGCTCTATGCATTTCCATAAGAGATCCTGCAGTGATATAAATAATACCAGTATATGAAGGAATCAACACACGCCCACCAACGAATGTGGGTTCAAATTACTAGACTTTAAATGATAGAACAAGTTGAGTTTGTGCATGAATGTTGGAAAGTTGTGGATACAGACAACCTAAAGCCAGCATCACAGATCTGTATATTGTCACCTCCCTTGTGTTAAAAGTTCTCATTATTACAAACGGAGAAGTTCGAAATAAACATCGGAACTATTAAATAACCTTGTTCAAAATATTTGTATTGACTATTGTCTACAATTGTATATCGATCGTAAACTCCTAACTTTATGTGGACTGCCGAGTATGTGTCCCCAGAGTGTCAAAATAGCAATCTCTGTATATACACAGATATAATGCAAGTAAGGGTATCCGTTCACATTACAATTTATAGCCCAGCAATTGGAACATATAACGCTGTTGAAAATCCTTTAGCCCACACGTACACATCTGTAATGGTCGAAACATGACACTCGCTACAATTGATGATTTTTGTGTACCGCCCACCAGCGAAAACTTCTTTAATTAATCAGATTGAAAAGCTATGGCAATGATCAGAAAAATATTTCGATAACGTTATACACTACATATATTGGCACTGCTATTAGGAACAAAATGATGGAGGCACTAGGAAAAACAATGCCAATCCATAGTTATCACAAGTGAAGCGCAAGAATATAGGAATCTGTAGTAAGTCTTAGTTGTGCCAAAGTAATGTATTGGTGCCGATTTTGAAAACGCTAAGTGAAATGGAATCCATAGCGGGACGGGGGCGGGGGAGTGGGGAGTTGGCGAAGAGGAGATTATTTCCTTAGCGTCGACAGCGTGAATAGAGTTTGTAATTTGTATGCATCCAATCCTGATTAGTTAGACTGATGAACTCATATCATGTAGCATAATTAGTTTGATGACAGTCATATCGCTTGGTATAATTAGTCGGACGATAGTCATATCATGTAGTATGATTATGACGTTCATGAAATAATAATGTAGTATTAATTTACCATCTGATAAGTAAAGGAGTTAATTAAAACGAATGAAAGTGCTAAGAAAGTTATGATTATTGTATCCATTTTCATGTTAATATATTCTAATCGTTCAAATTGAGATTCCTCAATTTCAAAACTCTCTGTTCCCACCATCCGACCTTCCCTCAGTTTGTACGGCAAGTTGTATATTAATCCTTGATTTATTTGTGTGCTTGTTTGCTTTACAAACAAGATTTATAAAAACATTATTTGCAAATTACACCCTGCCTTTCTCCTGTACTTGCAAGATGTACCTTCTTTGTTAATTGTTTATTTTGCTAATACCCGACGAATGCGGTCTATACCTCGTCGACGTTTTGTACCCTTAAGCAATGTTTGTATGTAAAGCGTGACATCATCGGCTGACTTGTGTTAAGCGTTAAGCGTACTACTTAATTTTATTTCTTCGCGGTGTTGCAAGCAAAGATTTTTCGCTCGATCTTTACTCAGAAAATAATCTCACATATACATAATAAACTCACACTTGGTGTGTCTGAGCTTAGTCCTAAGAGAAAGGGGGAGACAAATGATAAGATAAGTTTTGTTCAACTAGATAAGTACAATATATGGGCCTGCATTTTTATTCAGCGTTTTAACCATCAGCAGGTAGGTACATATGTATTTAATTTTGTTACACAAATTGATTGATGCACTTTTGATGTACACAATCAACTCAAAGCTATCATATTTACAAACATTCAATCAATACATGAAAGTGTATACTTTCATATACATGCACATGTCTACATACATACACTTACTTTAGCAATTTTGGCCTTTATTTCATCATCGATGTGGACTGCAAGTGATTGTGTGCTGCTGAGATAGGTGAACTTGTCCACTGCTACGAGGATTTCGCCATTTACTGTGATGGTTGGCTCTACGTACGATTTGTATGGTTCAGGCTGGTGCATCAGCTCTGTCTTATTGATACTGATTGTGAGACCGCAATTGTCACAAGTTGAAGAGAAATTGTCCATACTGTGTTACATGTCAGACTCAGATTTGACATTCAGGGAACAGTCTACAGCAAATAGGAGATCACGAACAGTCGCATCCCGCAGCTTCGTCTTCGCCTGTAGTCTTCTTAGAGTGAAGAGCTTGCCGTCTGTCTGGTACGTTTGTACGATTGTACGTTGCCTTTACGCTTGCAAAAGTGGAAGATGTATGCATCCTTGTACTCCTGGGTATAGTTCCGTGAATCCACATTGACTGGAAGTGTTCAGTCAGTTTCTTAGCCATGTACGAGACTTCTGCTGCTATAGCATTTGGTCCATGTATTTTGTCATTTGACAGCAGTCGATTTCTTTAACAGTTTCAGTCAGTTCTCGATGATCAACAAGTGATATATTGATTTCCACGATGAATTGCCTCCTTGTTGATTAGATGACTGTTGATTGAGGATGTTGTTGAAGTGTTATGCCAATCTTTGAAGATGATTTTCTTCAAAGCATCATATAAGTTCTTCATGTCATTCCTGTCTGCGTAGGACTGAATCTCATCTGTCTGACTGCTCAGCCTTGAGTCTCGCAACTCTCTGACTTTGAATTGGACAGTCCTCGTGATGTTGTTGAATTCTGCCTTCTTAGATGATGAAGTGCTGTATTCTAAATATGCATTCTGTAGGAAATGCTTCTCATTCAGAAGTCTCCATATGGCAGCATCGTTATCATAAAACCGATCTTGATGTTTACGTGTGGTGGGACCAAGGGTTTTTCATGCGATTAAGTATATAGAGTGTCTGAAGGATACACAGTTTTCCTCGATATTCTAAGAGGTTGTGTCGATTGTATCCAGTTGGCTGCACATTTCTTCGGCAAATGCTTGTTTTACATTCTCCTTTTTCAATTGGCAACTTTAAGATTGTTTTGGCACTTTTTGCCTTGTGGTCGCCTGCTAGGGTGAATCTGGATATTGAGCATATAGACTATGAGCCTGTGGTCAGTCCAGCATTCCGCACATTTCATGGTCTTCGTCACTTGTACATCATGTATGTCTCTTCTCTTATATATTGTGATTTTGAAAGACTTATTGAGCCTATAAGTAATTGTAAACGGGACTCGAATACATCATGGACAAAAAAACCAGCAAAACACACACCATCAGGAGTTTGCCTTTACATTAAATAAATTTACAAGAACTATGCGCCAACAATTTAGAGAGGATCAGACGGCATGACTAAATTTTACGAATATTTGCAATCAATTTCAGAACCTGTTAATAAGGAACTAAGATCAAGAAACGCCAAAATGATATACACTACTAAGAGAAAATGAAAAATAAATATAAATCCATCAAGATATGCCATACTTGTGAAAAGGGGATTAACATCGAAGAGAATAAAAAAGAAATCGAGGCGGTCGCCTCCAGCTCATGCATAGACGAATCGGCAAATGTAATGAAGTTGTTAATGAAGGCGATGAAAATAATACTAACGAAATTGACGGGGCTCCTTCACCTTGCAACTACAAAGTGAGAGATCATGATCCCATAAGTAGAAAATACAGATATCCTGGACATCTAAGATATAATTTATTTTAGAAATAATCAAAATATTTTAGTATTTAATCATATTTTGTCTAGATATGGTTCTGATCTGATTATCAAGGTCTTAGGAAAAAGATCCAAATCAAGAAGTATCAATAATACAATATAATGATGAAAATATATTTCGTTTACTAAGAAGTTTAAAATTGATAGATTTACAAAAAGGGCAAAGAAATTTTCATAAAAAGAACAATTCGATTTCTAGACATATATTGGTGTATGTACCAGTCAGTAGATTTAGTTAGCGAACGTATAAACGATTAATAATTCACATAAACAATTTAAATTCTGCAAACGAGAAAACGTGTTTGATAGAATATATTTATCCATATAAATACTTGAAAATATTTGAAAGGTTAAATGAAGCCGAATTGCCAACAATACGTCAATTGTATTCAAGCCCGACCGAATCAGGAATTAGTGAAGATGGTTACTAGTATATAAAATATAATATGAAACATACCACTCTTCTTACTACAGCTTGAAAGGAAAGTCCCTGTGTCGTACTATTGTGTTACACTGAGCCACTCACACACAGGATAAAAAGTCATCATCTTTCACACAAAATGTAATAGCCCATTCAATATAAAATTTCAACTAAATAATATGCCATGTTACGCACTAACTACTTCAATGGGTTGTGGCATTTAAAAAACTTCCCTTTTAATTAGTCTTTCCACATATTCACAGCCCTTAAGATACATAATAAAGAACACAAACCTGCCAACACCTAATGCGTGCAAGGAAGAAACAACTTCCACTCTTCTCTTTCATTTAATTGTAAAACAAATTACTCGCGATTCTATAGGATAAATAAAGCCTAATTCAATTTGAAAACGTTTTCCAAAATTACCCATCACTACACCAAAAGCCCCTCCCTGTAGATAGTAAATGGGCAATAAACCAGTAACCACCTTCAAGGAGAAACTGCATCTAATTTGCAGATCTTTTTCCAACGCGACAGTAATTTGTCATCACTCAGACTTGTTTGAGTTGCTAGTTTTATGCGGCCCTTAACGCGAGTCGTACATGGGACCAGCTGCTTCCAAGCGCCGTTCTGGCTGACACGGGTTGATTCATTTTTAATACAAATAGTGGCTCATTTGTTCTTTTCTTTTTTTCGTGTCACAAAGCTGGATACTTTAGTGGTAGAAAACCTAACAAGAAGACAAAGGTGACGCAACTGACCATTGATGAAAGTAACGTACACACATAACGTATATCTTGCTATTTATAGAGGTTATATTTGTGTGGCCCATAGAAATGATCCCTGGGTGGATTTACAATTGGTTATATTGCACGAAGAAACAACAATTGTAATCCTTTTGTATATTTATGTATTTTTTTTAAATTTTATAATTTTAATTTTTTTAAAGGATTTTGTAATTTCCTCCATTTTTAAAACAGTAAGAATTAGGTATATTTGCACATTTCTTACATCGTTTGTAGATTATATTTCTGCGTTCTATTTCATGAATCGAATTAATTTCGAGACACACGTAGCACCTAATTGGACTATTTTTTAGATGTATATTAGTACTGTAAACTACAGTACTATATATTAAATAAGCACGATTAAATTGGACTTAGGACAGGATCGCGATGTCAGAACTGTCCTGCCCTAGAACTGCGCTTCGCTAGGGCTCTCGAACAGACTTTGCTAGGACTTAGCTTCGCTAGTGGTACAACATTTTCTGCTGGTTCCCAACTATTAAGAAATTCATCATATTCAGTAGATACAAAAGGCAAAGTTTTTAGGGAACCAATATTTTGCTAATACCCCAGACCACATAACACCAAACAGGAGCAATGAAAGTGTTGTGGGGTGGCATTTTCTGTTTAAAGAAATATGGAGAAAAGGCAGAACATTTCACGCAGACATGGTGTTTCAACGCAAAAATAAGTGGGCTTGGCTGACATTAGGAAGTAAAGAGCTCTGTGGTAATAACTGTGTTGGCATGCATATGGCTGAGTCTAGAATACGATGTAGCGTTTACCCATGTTGGAACTGTGGTGCTGAAACGTGGACTGTTTATAGGACATGTGTGAGTTTTGATGGCAACCATGCAAGAAGAGACATAAACGCGATAAAGGACGTCTGCTCAGGAAAGTCTTTAGCGACAGAGTTGTTTCTCTGGATAATGACCCGAACGCTGATTCCTGCATAGCGGTTGACATAGTCGAATTTAGTAAGGTTCATATTCTTATGCCGGACGCCATTAAGAAAGTCACAATCGTTGAGCGGAAAGAGCGTGGTGGTGCCTTCAAACCATTTTGATAGGGCAGAGAGCATACATCCAGATTACCTGAGTTGATCAAACATATTTCTAATCTTTTTTACCGCGTTCCCACCGCCAAACGTAAGACCTGCTCAATCCAATAGAATGGAACATAATGACGATGGAAAACTCACCTACATCTAACTCTGGCAGCTTTGCGTCCTTGATAGACTCCCTCGTCACTACCTTCAATGCCACATCACATTGCTAGTATCGCATCTGCCCCTGGGTATATATTTTGCTTGGGGCGCCATCTATTGTCACCGACACCTTATTAATGTGGGAGTTATATAAGTGCTCATTATCGCGTGCAAAATCTGCCCTTTGTGTTCGAACCTCGAAGAATAAAACTATTGCTATCATTATTTTCACTGGCGAGTTTATGTTGATAATCCACACACTCTTATTCGACACCATCCTGAACGTGATGTTAAAAATGTCACTTACTGATTTCTAATCAGGCCGGCCATGTCCGGGTGGGTAACAGTGTCGAATTCCAGCAACATTGCGCTAATAGTTACTCATCTTGATCACCCTGCCGTAGTCGTTAAGCGTCATCTCAAATGTGGTCGGTCTGAAAGGCCTGACTGGTAGAATGGCATACGGTCACTTAGCAGCTCGGAGTCGAGCGTCGCAAAGTACCTGTTACCAACAGCGGTTGCAATAGATGGTCGGACTCAGTGATTATAACCTTATTGCCGGCATCGGTACGTATTCTGGCAGTGTTTTCGTTCTGAATTCCATGGTCGACGGCGTTGGTCCTCTCGTTTTCCGTTAACCAGAGATCCTTGAAGACACCGCTCTTGGCCTGCCCCTCTATTCAAAGCAGTGCCTGAGACAATGACATCGTACTCGTTGAGGTTTGAAAATCTGACAAGCAGCTGCTGTTTTTGGTATATTGTGCTTGGGTTATTATTCACAACGATGGTGATGTGGACTTCCCTTACACCAAGAGAGTGTCATAGGTAGCCAAATACGCCGAATTTGTTTCTGCACTGACGACATACTCGCAGTGATAATGGAATTCACGCGCCGTCTCTTCAGTAAGCGGGCATAGCTACACCACAAAGGCTGGAGGAGGCTTTGGTTTTGAAATGACTGCCCGGGAAGATCCCGATGTGCCAACGACTGACTGGGAAGATCCGAATGTGCCTGATAAAGAAGCTTCGTGTATCAACTATACCTGCTATTTTGGTATAGATCCTGGTATTGAAAGTCAGCTTCAAGAACTCCAAAAAGGAGACTTAAGAACAGCTTTGACTGATTTCTCAACGTGAAGGTTGATAACCTTTTTAGGCATAGCGGGCTAAAAACAAGTTCCACCTATGCAGACTATCAAGTGAAAAACGACTTATTAATGGTTAAGACGTACAGAGATTACATATATCTCGAGCATTAGGTCGCAGGAAAAGCTATGCCGTACGCCATTTCATATCAACAACAATGATATAATGTAAACATATATAAATATTTGTCGACAGAAAAGCAAAAACGAGCTGTCAGCATAAAGGCAACAGAAAAACTACAAAAACTATAAGAAGAGTTGCGGAAGAAAACGAGGGCGTACTCAGATGAGCTGCTCACTGCGGCAAGGTCCGTGGACACGGCGTTCAAAGAAGTGATGGTACAGGAACATAACGCATTCCCAATGCGATACATCCTTGCTTTCAAAGCGACGAGATTTTAAGTAATCACTAGAAGGCTCCGGAGCTCAATAGCCACATTGACGTAGAAAATAAAAAGCTAACCCGGGTAGAAAATAACACAAGCCTATCTAATGCGGAAAGAGAAAGAATGAGCCAGGAGATTGGATATCGCATTAAAACCTAGAAGTCGAACACGGGCTGAGGCTAGAGGTTGCCATCACTTACCATAAATCCCTTCATCAAAAGAACTCTAGATCAGAGGCTTAGAACACACTTTAGCGAACAGGGCATCATAGTTGCCTCGATTCATCATAAGCAACATTGTACTTGCGATCACCGGCAGTCAGTGCACGTAGACCTGAACCCGGCGGTGCAAAATAATAGATAAACAAAGTACCTACAGATGCTGGCCGGTATGCTGAAAACGCTAGCAGAAAAGCGGCAGCGGATCTGCCCGGAATTGTGGGGTCAATTGTATCGTTCTAACTAAACTTCGCTGGCAATGCCATAGGCTGGCTGGCTGGCTGTCAACCTCGTGTTGCTTGTCATCGCTATAGTGGTCTAGCTTTTTGTCGTTCTACTTGATCAATTAGCCAAGATCAACGAACTCTAGCAGTGTTTTCGTCGAAGTTTGCAATCGTTACGTGCTGTTCCAGTGCGCTTAGCAGAGCAAACAGATGTATTTATGTCCCATTGCGATGCCGCCCACGACTGGTGCCGCTTTATTGGCATCGTGTTTTTCGGCTTCTTTGACTCCTGATTTCTTTGCCCACTTCTTCATGCTTTATCTTATGGGTTGTAGAGCTCCTTCCTCGCGAGCATATGTTCAGATTCCATGTTGTCGGTCGCCTCCTGACTGTCGGTCGTCTCCTGACTGTTTGTTGTTGTTAAATCCAACATGAGTTCCAACTTTAAGCTCCATGTCAGAAGGAATCATGTAAAGACCACCACAGGGTACGTAATCTAGTTTAGTCCTTATTTTTCTTATTACGTCCGGTTATTAGCCATCGATTTTGAGACGTCGTCAGCGCCGGAGATTTCTGCTTTTACGAGAAACAGATTTTGCACGTTAAATATCTTACCTCCTCCAATTATTGAGGTCAGCGTCTGGGACTGTGCACCAAGGATTGACCAAACATACGCCTGGACGTTATCGTTGACACGCACCACTCCGTCATGGGTGAAACCTTGCGACTTATCCAGCATAAAGTACACAAACCTATTTTTCGTAGCTCCGTCCTCATCCTGCGCAAAGGTTTGTGACGTGCTGTTTTCCGCCTGTCGACTCCTCAAACATATCATGCTCGGTTTCATATATAATTGGGTCTGGCACTATGACGAGGAGGATTTCCCACATTCCGTTGCCAGATTTATGGGCTGGCCATCGGGGTAAGTAACTGATATACATCACTCCCAGGCCAATTTTCATGCCATGTTTTATCTTCCAGTCGTCACATCTATTCAAGAAAAGTTATTATTTCAAGTCAATGCCGTTTTCGAACTCGTCCCACCCTGATTCACCAGGAATGGGGCACTTCATCTGATTGAGAATCTTTCTCACTTGTTAGGAATATGAAAGCGGTAAAAGCTTCTCGCCAACGCTGGTAGTTCTCCGCTTGTTTCGACTGACACGAGATGATCGTGGAATCTAGCGCCGCAACCAGTGGTCGCTCACCATACGTCAAAGTTTACTTGATTTTGCTAGAACCTCATTTCATAGTCTGCATTATCTGAGCTCATGTGGTTATAAACCTCCACTATTCTAGAAGAGGAATATAAATCATTGGAGCTAGCTGAAGCGACGGACAACAATACGTCGGCTGACGATCCCGCGTTAGCGGACGATGATGGAGCGTTGGGGCAGCTTGTAAAACAAGCGCCTGACATTGACAAGAAAAACAAACCCCTGGAGGAGTATTTGCACCATCATGCGGTGTACACGCCCCCTGTTCAAAGCAAGACGGAACGAGAGTGCAAAGCAGATAGACATTGCACACTGGGTCCACACAGAGCAATCTGAACCAAACCGTGTTAAGCTAAGGGTAATTGGGCTTTCGCTGCAGCAAAAACACAACCCAAACGTGCTGAGCGCATGCGCGGGGGATAGCGATTGCTACTACAATAACCATGTGGTATTTGGTTAAACAGATTCGAACAAAAACTTCGTCTGCAGTAACCTTTCCTTCTGAGTATGTAACGACCTCTATCACTCAGCTCACCAGACGCAAAAAAGTGCGAGTCTCTAGGGATAAGGGGAATGCTATGTTAAAAAGGGTAAGCAGATTCTGGGTGCCAATGCAAATATAACATTAGGCTACCATTTTGCGGCATTATGGCGACAAGGCGTAATTAAGATTAGGTTACCGTATTTTGTTGGTTTATAGTGACAAAGGGAAATCCATTGTTAGACATGTTCATAGGTTTTATCTTTAATAAATTATATATTATGTCAAAGCAGGCGGGGTTTGTTTTATATACATTTGTAATATCCTAAATTTATGGCATCAAGTTGTATTTCAAACATTTAGAGTGTCAAGTCATGGACACATTTTCATTCATTAGTTTCGATGACAAATGTTACAAATGTGCTAAACCTGACTCATATATGTCTACGTTACATTGCTCGCACTACATTTCATAAGATGAGTGACTATGTGGCTGTTTGGCGAGAGCGATTTTCTATTTGTATCAATTCACGGCAGCAAATGTTGTTACAAAAATATTAAATGTCAAGTAAAAAGAGATTTTTGTTCTTCACTCAGTTTGTTACAAAATGCAGCACTCGGGGTGTCAAGATGGGAAATCCTATTTTAAAAAGTGTTGATAGGTTTAACATCATGGATCTCTATTTAACATTGATACCGTCGAGAGCACTTCATTATTAGGAAACCTTATGATCCTTAACTGGATTAACATTACGATGTAGGTTTAAAATGTGTGGGTCTTTATAGTGTCACTATTCAACTCACCATTAAGATTGAAAATCATCCACTTATCTACTGACCGCACATGCTAGGATGTACAAAAGGATATAAAGAATATGAGGGAAAGAAAGAAAGAAAGAAAGAAAGAAATAAAGAAAGAAAGAAAGAAAGAAAAAACGAACGAGAGATAGAGAGAGCAAGTGAGAAAAAGATCAAATCCATATTATCTTCTAAACCAAAATGGCCCTTGTAAAGGCCCGTTTAAATCTCTTGGAAAAGAGATACTATATAAAGGATTTCCAAATTAAACAAATGCCAAATCCATTAATTATACAAAACGTGTGCATGTATATGTGTGTGTGTGTGTGTATGTGTATTTAAATATCTTTTCCATATACAACAAAAAATACGACAAAGAGATGTTTACGTTACTTGGTATATTCTCGTGAAAGAGTCATAATGAAATTTCAAAACATCACAAAAGTGCATTTTTTCTTCATTTTAAGATGGCTTTCTTGTTTGAATATACGAATCCAAGGCAATGCTAGCGAAGAACATAGACACTATATTATGCACACACACTATTGGAATTCTATTCTTGTATTCTCACATTATTGAAATGATTGAAAACAGCTATAATGCTATGTTCCTTCTATTTTTCAGTCCTAAATTTAGGACAACAGGTTGTATTTTAAACATAGTGAGTATAAAATCAGCAAAATCCTCATTTATCAGCTTCGGATGACCAGTATTATTTTGCTACATTGTCGAATGAAGGCAGACTTTTTGGCTTGTGCATGATTTGGTTTTGAAATTTGTTACAAATTGCCAGGCTGCATTGTCTTGACCTTACTGTCCTATATTTAAGACGAGGACTGCAAATATTACCTAAGAATTGTTGTTTATATTTTTTTTAAATATTTTATTTTTATTTTTAGGCCAGTGTTTTGCTTTCTTTCTACATTTTTCAAACTAACGAATTTGGCCTTTATAAACTTAAGATCTTTTGTAAAAGTTGTAAACAGCTAATATTTCATCTTTTGAAAACTTCTAAACTAAATCCTACATTTAATATGACGAGTGAAATGCACCCTATGAATTAACACAGATCAGTTCGACATTATTTTTCACGTATACATTGTGACTACGGCAAATTTTGATTACCTTAGCAAATCATTACGACATACTTACAATAAAAAAAAATAAAACACACAGATTGGTAATGATTAAGTAGTATCTCAGTTTTTGCAAGAGACAATGTCTTTTCGAAAGACTCAATGTACATTCCTGACCGAGAGACCAGAGAGAAAGAGAGAGTGAGAAAGAGAGAGAGAGAGAAAAAATAGTGTGAGAGAGAGAGAGAGAGAGAGAGTGTGTGAGAGAGAGAGAGATAGATAGATAGAAAGAGATATAGAAAGAAAGAGTGGGGGAGAGAGAGATAGAGAGAGAGAGAAAGTAAAATATGCAAACATTCCTTAAACACCAAAAGTCATTTTCTTCACTAAAATGGGTGCTACTCGAACAGTAAAAATCAGTTTATTCACTAAAGTGTGTGATATTGGAACAATAATAGTCAATTTGTGTTCTCTAAAATATGTGCTACTGCAACAATATAAGTATGTTTATAGACTACATTGTTGTTGTTTTTCTTCTCACTAAAGTGTGAGCTACTGCAACAATAAAAGTTAGTTCTTCACTAAGATGGATACTACTGTAACAGTAAAAGTAAGTTTTTTTGCACTAAATTGTGTGGTCATGCAAGAGTAAAATCAGGTTTTTTTTCTCACTAAAATGTGTGCTACTGCAAGAGTGAAAGTTTGTTTCTACACTACATTGTATGCTACCGCAACAGTATAAGTCAATTTTGGTACTAAAATGTGTGCTACTGCAACATTAAAAGTCGGTGTATTCTATAAAATGCGTGATATTGTTACAGTAAGAGTCAGTTTTATTTTCTCACTAAATTGTGTGCTACTGCATCAGTAAAAGTAAGTTTTTCACTAAAATGGGTCATATTGTGACAATACAAATCAGCTTTTTTCTACTAAATTGTGTGCTGCTGCAACAGTAAAAGTCACTTTTTTTCACTAAAATGTGTCATATTGTCACAATTCAAATCAGTTGTTTTTCTTCAATAAATTGTGTGCTACTGCAACAATAAAAATCAGTTGGGTTTTTTTCTCACTAAATTGTGTGCTAGTGCAACAATAAAAGTAGGTTCTTTACTAAACTAGTGGAACAGTAAAGTCCGTATTCTTCGCACTACATTGTGTGCTACTGCAACTGTGTAAATCAGTTTATTCACAACAATGTGTGCATCTGCTTTCACTGTCTTCACTGTTTGCCATTTGACAAATTGCTTGATTTTTTATCAGCTTCTTACATTCCATTTTTTACCACCTCAGTGTTTATGTTAGAATTTATTCCTAGAACAATTTGATGACTTTATAAATTGTTCTTGTAGGCTAGTATGTTCATAACCATATCACTAGGTAAAAAAAATATACCATCACCACCAACTGCATAGTTTAGTCTAAATTTTGAATCTGAAATATATTTATGTAATCTTACTGTGACGTTTTCATCAGAGTCAAAGTCTTGCTCGCCAAAATTTAATTTTTCGGACAACTTGTTTACCTTGTCTTCAGCAGTAGATACAGACTGTGTAATAATTGTTCTATTTTGTACCGGAACACCTAAAATAGCTATCACCTACGATCTAATCCTCTGATTTAGACGAGCTATTTCTTCAGCTGTATGTCCGCTGCTAACTTGTAGAAATGAATAAATTCATCCATTTTCTTCTTCTGGTGTTGTTAGAGAGTTATAGTACTCAAGACTGTATCTTATGCACCATCATCTTTTTTTCACAATTTGCCTGAATTATATCATCAGTCATTCCCTTCTCTCCTTTTGTAATAATTTCTAGGATAATTAATAGGGGTTAAACTCTAAAGTTTTAAGTATATCCAATCACTATTAGGAGAAATATTAAAGTTATTACAGATTATATTAAATTGTTTTAGATTTATGTTGTTGTTCGGAGGAAACAAATATTGATCAGTAGATAATGGAGATATAATCTTTGTGAGACGAAAGTACACTTGAAACTAATATATATATATATATATATATATATATATATATATTGATATTGCTAACCCATCTCCAGGATATAAATTCATATAACTTATACTTATTCCCCATCCTGCTGTTGCACACCGTGCCGCCCAATTTAATTGATTTTGCCAAAATATCATAACTCACCCTGCTTTATATCTGCCCAAGGAATCATAAGCATAAAATTGCAAAGTGTAATGAGCAACAATGTTTAATGGCTTGCATATGAAATAGTCATTTTCTGTATAATATATATTCGTCTCGTTAAACAGAGATGCTATTCTTGTATCTGCTTATACACTAAAATTGGTTGTAGGACAAAGGGTAAGGAGTACCTATTTTCAGCATATATTCCATGATTTATTTATATAAATTTGTTATAAGAACTAAATGTACTGACTACTACAATCAGAGATACAAAGGTACGTGTCGGCTTAAGCATGATTGAATAATTCCAGGTGAAAAAGGATACAAGTCAGTCAACACGACCTAGTGTTTTCTTGATAAATGTTTCAAAGCGGCATGAGTGTTTTGGGTTAATTTGTTTTCAAATGGACCATAAACTCTCAAAAATGGGACAGGACATAACCTATGATGCTTTCGTAATTTTTTTTACAGCCAGTGGCCTATACATTTTAGTAAACTTTTGACGACTGTGGCTTAGTGCGTTTAGTCAAAGGTTTTCAAATCTACCACAATCGAAACTGGGTCAAAAATGTTAGAATGTAGGTCTCAAATGCTAGCATTTAGTCTAAAGGTGTTTTATAACCGTGTTTTAAGTCACAAAATGAGTTACAACATATATCAAGTGACCATATTCTTTCTATACTACTGAAGCGTGGCTGCGGGATGCAATTGCTTTTGCACATACATTGGTAGTCCAATCTTCTTTAACATTGCTGATTGTTTTTTTTAAATTGCATTTTTATACTGGATAAGACCACTAATTATTACTTGAATAGGGCACAAGTCCTGCAGTGGAGGAAAATTGGATACCTCACTTAATATTCGGAAATTACGTCATTGGCTCTAACATCGGCCTGAAAGTGGTATTGCTTAATTTTCCGAGATATTATCAGGAAATGAATTCGTGGTCTTATTTCTATAAGTGCGAAGATGCTAGCTAAACTGAGAGACAATAAAATCACTCATTTGTTGTGCCTGCATGGTATACGGAAATACTTCATCCATTAGACTTGGAAGTAAACAAATAAAACACAGACTAACTGAAAAAACACCTCCACTGATATGCAAAACATATTATAGAGACCAAGAAGGAAACAGGAGGAGGAGGCCGATGAAGATAAATGCACTGTATCCGTGGACCTTTAAACAATAAATGTTGAGCCGATTCATGCTAAAAGGAAAATTGCGGCTAGTGAAGAAATATCTGAGAGATCGGATCTAATTATCCATGGCCTTCAAAAAGGTGGAGTTGTGTAATTCTGCAATTTCGCGATTATTTTCGGAAGATGCGTTTTGTGTACAAGGATATTTTATTTACCCAAAGTTTATTCAGTAGTTTTCATCTGAAGATCAGTAAAGTGTTCGATTTAGTACTCTGTTGTAATTTGTGTGTGTGGTGTGTGTGTGGCTATATATATATATATATATATATATATATATATATATATATATATATATATATATATATATATATATATATTTACACACATATATATATATATATATATATATATATATATATATATATATATATATATATATGTATACAGATACATATACACACATACATATACTTAACTATTAAATTAAGTATTGTGATTTAAGCAATTTATTCTAGTTTTTTACAGTCTTGTTCATTCTTTAGATTAAACTATATGGATAAAATAAAATGAGATATGCTTTCAGGAGGGTTTAGATTTTAACAGGAAAGTTTCTTGTTAGTAATGAAAATAATAAAGTTTGCATTTATATATGATTGCTGTAAATTATTCATTCTGGGGGATCCTGACTGTGCTTAAATCTTAAATCATATAGTATTGCAGAGAATAAAATAAGTTCAATTATTTGATACAAATATTGTATACAGCAATTTCACCTGAATGAAGGAATGAGATAAATAAGCATTAAATTTAATTTTCGTTTATCATTTCATTATTCAATCTTTAAATTTCAATAATACTTCCAATTAAATGCTTCACGTCCTTGTTATTTCTGCTCTATCCTTACCGATTTAGGCAGTGAGTTGAACCAATAGTTATATTTGTTTCCCAAGAGGGTTAAAATTAAAAAAAAAAAACAAAAAAACAATGAAAAGATATACTATATTGCAGTAATTAAGTTAAATGAACACAAATCTGAGCTTTTTTATCGCTGAGAATGTATTAGTATCATCGCATGTGGTTAATAGTTTGCTGAGTCTTTAAATTTGTGGTTCGGAGCAACCAAAACATTTACAGTAATGATTACCCTAAGAAACGTAGTAAAACAACCATATATAATATATTAGGAGATTGAAGTGTCGAATGTGCATATATATCAAATGAGATGTCCTTTCAGGAGGGTTTAAATTTTAACAAGAAAGTTTCCTACTAGTTTTTCATTAAGAATATATATTGTTGGTTGCAATTAATAACATTTAGATGCATGTAAATATTGTATATTAATATACAGGGGTAGGTATATTTAATTCATAAATATGTTTGATATGAGTAGTCAGGGACGAAAATAGCAAGACAGTTTTCGTATCCTATTATCGAACTCGGAACTCAAAAGTTTTGCAACATTTCTGATTTCATACATGACTGAGCGTGGCCCTGTAAAATACAAAAACTACTTTAATTTACCGTCATCTCGATTTCTGGAATACATTTTAACGAATTTTCATTTCAAAAATATTAAATAACCAAGAGCGTACAATAATTATCGTTGTCATCATCATCACCATCATCATCATCGCCACAGTTAATATTATAATTATAATCGAATAAACTACAAATTGTAAAGTTTCACTTAATAATAACTGAATCAACATTTCTTTTTAAATAAAAAATTCCCATGGGATGTATTTTTAGTAATTGATTGGAACATCAAAACGTGAAAGATTATATCGCGCAGAGGCAATTGGCGTGAAGTGCCTTGCCAGTTGACCCCCTGCGTCTCTCAACTCTGTCTGATCTGAGCAGGATTTGATCCTGCATCCTTATGATTCGGAATTAGGAGGGCTTGCAGATGTGCTACCGTGACTCCAATACTAAGGATGTACTCACCTATCTCGGACGCTTTGATACACATCTTTCTTCAATGCACCACTAAAAAAAATAATATATATATAAGCAAAGGTTCAGAGTTTCTACGCATAGGCACCAACCAGTTCTTATTTTGATTGAATTGCTATCAAGTACATGTAGCCGCCTAATGAATTACATTTTAGAGTGAATTATTGTAAATCAAAACAAATGGTTTTAGTATCATATCCGACCATACTTCGTTATAGAAAGTAAGAAATGCTATTGATTATGTCATACCCTTGTATTAGAAAATACCGCCTGTTTAATGACCTAGTTATAACCTTCAAAGCCAGCCGTATTTCTACGGAGAGAGAGAGAGAGAGAGAGAGAGAGAGAGAGAGAGAGAGAGAGAGAGAGAGAGAGAGAGAGAGAGAGAGAGAGAGAGAGAGAGAGCGGAGAGTTAGAATGAGGGATAGATTACCATATTTTCTCCACAATATGTTCCTCTAGCTGCACGGAAATATTTTTGCATACACTTGCCCGTTTTTGGATTCGTACAAGTCATTAAGTTACAAATCTCCGCAGGCACAGTCTTAAAAGAAATGAGGTAAAATGACATATCGCTCAAAATGTATGACATCACTTAACTAACCAACCAATCTTTGCCGAATCGTTTAATCTAGTTATATGGTCTTATGTTGGCGAAACTGGTAAAAAAGGTTTGATTCCTGGTGACGACAGTTATACTCATAACCCCGTTCCTACTACATTTAGGTCCGAAAATTGCCCTTAACTGCCGGTGGCACTGTGATAGGAAAAATTGTTTCAGAGTTGTAGATGTATTGTTTGAAAATCTCAAGGCATCAAAAAGCTAACAAGTTTCGCTATATATTTCCTTCCTTTTTACATTTGCAATGAAATGCAGCGCTTTAATTACAAGTTCAAATACATTCAGACTATAATACTTATTTCAAGAACAAGTTGGACAAAACATATTTAAAAAATGAGAATAAGTTACGTTAAATTATCTTGAAATAGCTGCATTCAAATGAAATCACTGCAAGTAACCTTTCCAGAATTACGCCTAGCAGTATCGGTTTGACGAGTCTTGGCGACTAGCGGGGTCGAATTCGTTCCTTCTTTGTTTTGTGTATGTAATACCGTATGCTGAAAATGGTTAATTTATATAATTCAAAACACAACCAGACCAACACTAGCGGGGTAGTTATTAGGCTGAAAGTGGAAATAAACCAAAAATGACAGAATTATGAGAAAAATGTTAATAATGGAATGAAAACAATAATAACGTCCATCTCCTGATTCACCAACCCACCAATTATATACTACTATTTTGAAATGATGCAATAGCTAATGTGCCAACAGTTTCATAATAGATTGAATTGTTTGATTACACAATATACAACTGCATTATAAATTATATGACAGAATGAATCACAAAAATAGCTATTGCCCCAGAAATTCGATGGTATTATAAGTAGGTACAAATCATTATTAATTATAGAGTCCTTTGTTAACCCAGCTAAATTCACAGGGTATAAATAGTTGAAGTATCTCTTTGTATGTAAGTATGTATGGTGGCTCAATCTTACAGTCTAGAAATTTATTTAGTTACACATTGTATGACCGAAGGCTTGAATTTAAGGTTCCAAAGTGACCTGCATAAGCTTTGTGAGTAGAGTCAAACAGTGGAAAAGTATGTGAATAGTAGTCCAATGAATAATAAAAAACGCTTTTGTTGCAACGCAACAAGTCTTTTAACTTTGTAACAAAGCCTTACTTAAGTTTGTTGGAAGCTTGATAAAATAATACACCCATTATAATGACAGATACACCGTATGCAACTCTTCACTCCTTGTGGTTGTAATGCCAGGCGAAAACAGAATCATTTTCAGACATCAAGTATTTGCATTGTTAGTAATGATTTGTTTTCTTGTATGTATTTCTTGGTGTATCGTAAGATCCTTCTTTGGTGCTGCTCATTAGTCTGCTCATTGAGATTGTACAGAAGCTTCAGTATTTTTGCTGCTTTATAGACAATGCTTCGATCGAATGCCATAATGTATTTGTTGCTTGTTGTCTTCTTGTTCATACTCATATGCGTTTATATCATTTGACGACTGTTTCGAAGCATCACCTAACATTTCGCGACATTCTTGTAGAATGATGTCTAGTATAACATCGTTGCGTATATATGTAACTTTGTTCTGGGGTTTGATGACATTTACTCCTTTGATTCCCATCTAGCTTTTGTCCCCTATGATGCGCAACACGTTTTTTCACCTGCGAATTTACCTGGTACAGACATTCTAATTATCCCAGAATATTAATTTGACTTTCAATACCATGCATGATTGTATTCACAATTTCTTTGTTATTTAGATACATGTGTGGGTTTTAAAAACGACCTCTTCTTACTGTATTGTGCGGTGGTTTTTCGGATATATTTTCTGCCTTTGTTTTTATTCGTCGTGCTTTAGGTCTTTCAAACTCTTGTTGAAGTACTTCATAGTTTCCAAGGTTCCAAGTTGATCAGGAACTCTTTGTAAAACTCCTTTGGGAACTGTTTTATTTTCCTTTTTGGTGAATCTTAATGTTCTTAAGATCTGAATTGAGATGGTATTCCATGCTCATTCATAACTGTGCACATTGTGTTCCTAGAGACACCTGTATTTTTACACGATCTTCGTAGGTTTCTTTAATTTTCAAGATCAGGTAATACCTTTGGTACTCGAAACAATTTGAAATTGTGTTATGAAGTCACCATCACTTTTGGAGATAACATGCACCATTCCAATGTATCTCTTTCACAACAGGTGCATCTAGTATTGGAGACATTTCTATTTAATTGAACTGCAAATTTGATTCGTTTAAGCATTATTTATTTTATGAGCATAGATGAGGAAACCTATATATTTCATCAGCAAAGCTATGCTGATAGATATCCGTAAGGTAATTTATTTGCATTTTCAACTAATATAACATGTATGCTAAGTACATGACAGAACAACTTTGGTCATTTCTAGTGATTGGATAATCTAACCAGTGTCGCGTTATTTTTGCCGATTTGTTTTGTCATCATCGCCTATTTTGAATGAACACAATTTCGTCCTAAAACCTACAAATAATCTGATCGGAATGTCTGAAAGTTCATCCTGAATAATACCAACATTCTCTTGTTTACTTTAGGGATGCTATAGATGTTACCCTTTTGATAGACGCTAGTGTCTTAAAATTTGATGTTTAACTTTATGTTGCAATAACATATGTTTCTGTCAAAATTGACGCAAAGTGGATTTGTATAAGCTAATAGTAGCTTAATCTTATCTTTGTTTTTTAATTTTGGCCCTGCAGTAAAATTGATACATTAGTCATTTACTTAAATCTAACATTGTAAATGCTCCATATATTGGTTTAGTGACTTTGATCTTTTTGTTTGCCATACTTACAAGGATTAAGTTCTCATCTACACTAATTTTTATTATATCATTTCATCAGTATATATTTTCACATTTGTCCTTTTCTAAGGTTTTTTCATTTTGTTAACAAATGCAGCATTGCTTATCAACGTGAAGAATGCGGCTCTCTGCCATTTTCATGGTAAAATATTTGCCATTAAAAAAGAAGGCCATCAACAAACTGGACCACCATACACATTTAAAAAGTCCCTAAGCTGTTATGTTTAAAAACTTAGAGAAATTTTAAATAATACAGAACTTATTAATATACCGAAGTTTATATTAACTCAGTAATATAAATACATATTTAATTTAACTTAATAGTCTAAACGAATATTAAACAATTGCATTATCTGTGGCACAGTCATAACTATATATTATTTATAACTTTTTCTGCTATATTTATCTTCTGGAGTGTTTCGGAAAAGATGAGTAGATATACAATACTGATCATGGTCCAATGGCCATGTTCTGTCAAATTTAAACCGTCCTAACCATTTTGAAGAAAATAAATACATAGGTCATTGATGTGACCCACGGCCAATTTTCATTTTTATTTTTCGAACCAAAGGCCACTAATATATTACCCTCCACCATTTTTTTAGAAAGACGTCTTGGACATGTGAATATTCGTCATTTAAAACAAATCTAGTATATTGGTACGGAATAAAAAGTGTTCATTCCTTTAAGAGAACATAGGCCACTAACAAACTGGTATTTCCTAACCCATATTTCTTTCTTCAAATTCCCTAAGCCACTAGTTTTCAAAAATTGTTCTGGAGTGTTTTAGGAAAAACTGAGTGTACATAAAATACGGATCCTGGCCAACTTGCCCTGTTCTTTCAACTTTAAACCCTTTTTAAACATTAAATACAAACAATATTAAAATAATTCCAGTACTAATAATGTGACTCTTCTCCAATTTAAATTTACAATAATTTGTCATATAAACACAGGCCACTAACAAACTGGAACTAACATGCACATTTTTAAAAACAACCCCAAATAAGCTAGTTTTCAATCTTTTTGAGAAATGTAAAAGAGTGAAGAAATTGGCAATATATAGAAGTTTTGAGCCTTTGTAAGTTGCAGTAAATTCAATAAATAATTAATTTCATTTATATAAAAAAATGAAACAAGCCAGGTTGTTAAATAATGCACTCTAATTGGTAAAATCACATTCAATAATTTTCCATTATCTGGTGATAAAGGTGACAATATATCTGCACTATGTATATAATTCATAAGTTTATAACTGGTTGTAGTATATACATTATATTTGACTCGCATGAATTAGTCTTTTCAGTAACATTGATTAAGAAATAAAAGAGTTTTCAGCCGAATTAGTCTCACGGAATTTTAAGATTTTTATAATTCGTTAGCCTATTTTCAGATTTAATATGCACATAATATAACATAAATGTTCAAAAACGAACGTAGTTACATTGGCAGCAACCATAGAATATAAATGTCAACACATTATTTCACCGGAAACTGGTCGTTTTATGGTATACTTTGTTTTTGAGATAGAATATCTTGTGATGCAAATATATCGTTTATGTGAAAACAGACAATAACATTGCTAATCGCATAGTCCAAGCATGAAAAGCACTTATCGGCCTAAAATAGCGTACATGGTTATCACTGAAAATATTTAAGAGGTTTTATTTATTGAATACAAAATAATTGTGGAAATTTCAGCAAGAAATATATGAACACGTAATTTATAGCAAAGTTATTAAGTAGTTTTCCATCTCTGTTTTATCAAACATCCAGCAAAGTCGTCAATCAAAATCCATAAAAATATAAAGTTAAGGACATAGTTTACAGTTTGAAGGAGATACACTGGGAGGGGGAGATGATGTATTTCACTGAAGTTAGGCCAGTTAGTTTTACAATAATTGCATACATAAGAGTTATCCTTGAAGTACAATATGATTTATTTAATAAAAGTCAATATGGTTTAGTGTATAATGTATTTATGTTGAAATTGTATCAGGTAATTTACAGATGACAATACTGGTACGGGTGCAGGGTTCATTGCAAATTTCATATACAATATGTTGACAAAATTGTTTTCACATTTGTAATAATCACATACATATATCGTTGTCTTTAAATAGGAGCTGGTTTTATAATATTAGTAAATAACATGTATTAATATTTGTTAGCAAAAGGAGGTCAAGATAAACTTCTCATGTAGGCATATCTGCTTTTTATAATTGTTTTGATAACGTATTCTTCCATATATTACCAAGGGTATTTTATATTAAAAAAATAAATAAAACATGATCTGAAATTACTGGACGCAGTATAAAAAACAATTAACAAATTGTGTAATATTCAGACCTTCATAAGGTGGCTTTTAAAATATAAATATTCGGCGTGTATTTCAGTAACTTACTGTATGCCATTCTTCTTTATCAAGACAAGATGTTCCAAGAGATGCGTAACAAAATATGATGTGTTCCATGTATTGGTATATATGTTCAATAATGAAATATAAAAGTTGAAGGCGTGACTTACACATGGATGCAGGGATCCGCGGAGTGTAGATTATATATTTCAATGAAGTTAGTTTTAAACTTAATTGAACACATAAGAATTCTCTTTGAACTAGATTACATTTTATTGATGCAAATACAGATCAATCTGATTCAGCGAATCCTGTATTTGCATCAATCATATAAATGTATCTATGTTTTAAATATGTAGCTGACTTCATAATAATAGCAATTTTAATATATCAATAATTGTTACTAAAATACAAAGACATTCTCATGTTTTAAAGGAAGGGTGAAAGTTACATGCTGCCAGAGGGTGTGGAGTGACAAGAAAATAGTTTGCTTGATTTCGTTTTAATAAAGTACGCCTTTCTTCATCTAAAAAATGAACGCTTCCTAAAATCAAAGCTGTTATTCGGCCATCAGCAGCTTCCGTTTCTGTTCATTTTGCATTTTTGTTTTACTGAATATTAAATCTGAACCATGTACCTTGTCCAATTGTCCTTATGACAAATGTCTTGCCTTGGGAAGAAATATAAAATAGGCTATTCATATAGAGGTCAAACGTTAAAAGATGATGGTTGCAGATACCTGAGAGAAGGGAAAGGTCACAGAAATAAACCAAAACAAAGAAAATGGTTTTGACATTATATTCCACATACTACTAAGCAGGTGGTAGAGTAATAGCGTACCCTTTTATGATTTGTGCTCTGTTTTTTATAATTGTACAAGCTTAACGAATATATATATATATATATATATATATATATATATATATATATATATATATAAGTGACTTAATTGAGTCTCTTATCATTCTCTGAAAAGTTTGTTCAACAACCAACAACTAGAGTAGTATCAAATATTACATATCTCACCTCGAAGTAGTATTTATTAGTCTCCAGCAGCCATTATAAACATTGTGATGCAGAAATAAAGTCGGACTAAAGTTATCTTGACAACGAAATGTTGGCCATTTTCTAATAAAAGTTTTTGTACAATTGTTTATCTTTACATTTGAACATTTAGTCCTGTTACAACTTATACTTTTAATTGGAGCTACATAGCCAGTATGGTGCTGCCGTACCACAAAAACTCCTATATAACTACTTACCAACCTAGTCATGCACCCACCAACCAACCTACTTTGACAGGCATAACATACACAAAATAATGAAAGGAACATGATTTATTTGATATTACCGTAGAGGTACTATCATGAGTTGATAGAAACTAGAGATTAATGTTGTTTTTGTACTATTATTTGTTTTAATCCTTGTTCTTAAGATATGCTTGATAAGCTATTATAATGATAGATGCTCAAAAAAAACATTTAACTGGATGAAAACCATAGGCTTTGAGTAACCTTAAAATGACAGGCAGCAGTACATAGTTCATGAATTATAATTACCTTGATTAGCTAATACTGGTGAAGCTTCACATGAAAAGCATCCAGCATGCAGTTTACTAATTTAATTTCAATATGCATTCGCATGCACAATACACAGTTAACCCGGTGAAGTGTAACTTATTACAATATGATATGTATAGTTATTAATATGGAACGTGTATCACTAAACAAGCATATACATTCCTACTTCCAACTGCACTGGTCACAAAGGGCATTCTGCGTAGGCTAGGATGTATGTATATATATATATATATATATATATACATATATATATATATATATATATATATATATATATATATATATACATATACATACATATATATGTCAAGTATTTATTAATCTGAATGATCATAAACATAATATTTAATCCATTTTAGTAAGCATAAAATGTAGGTCACTTTGACCTTCCTGGTTGTAAGGGTGCAGTAGCAACATAGATAAGTGCAATCATCAAGTTTCATGATAGGAACATGAACAGAACCCACTAAAAAAACTGTAAACACAAAACTTCAACAAAATCACTGAAGCATGAACTATAGCCACATAGACCAGTTTTTGCAATCAGAACGTATAATTTATAAATATTCATCCACTCACTAATTTTAAAATTTCTAGGCAGAATAGGACACATAATACACCGAAACACACACTTGTGGTCATGAGCTAAATGCAGAAACTTAACCAGAGCCCGAAAACAAGATGAAATTTAAGTCACAATGAGCTTGTTTTGTTGTAAAGGTGTGGTAGTAACTAGATACATATCGTCATCAATTTTACCATTCTAGCATTAACAGTGCCTGAGAAATGAACATCAAAAACAAAATGTAATCTAAGTCATTGAAGCGTACAATATCAGCAAGAACGACTTACTTATGATCTGCGTGAGTAGTCCTCATCAAGATAGATACCCTCAAGAAAGTATCATGATTCTAGATTGGATAATATGTACTTAGCATGACAATACCACATGTGACCATGGCCTAAAAGAAAAAGTATTATCTATGCCAGTGAAATGTGAATGTAGGCCACAGTGAACTTTTGCGTATGGGTGCAGTATTAAAAAGAATGTATACAGCCATCTAGTTTAATGAGACCAGCATGAACAGCAAAAATATCAAATTGAACGAAAGTCAGTAAAGTGTGATAAGGGTGTACATCACTCATCAATGTGTGTCGTCTCACCAAATGTCATGATTCCAAGTATAACATTATTATACAGGTGAGAAAGAAAATCGATATTGTAATGGGTTAAACTAAAGTACTTAACATAAGCAAGTACATGTGAAATGTACGTCACAATGTCATTAGTTTGTTTTAATTGTGTGGTACTAATACAAGATGCATACACTATTCTAGCTTGATGACTGTGGCGTCAACAGTGCATGAAATTTAACCCAAGTTATGGAAGTACGGAATATGGGACACACTGACGTCATTTTGTGATTAGGATGTATAACTCATCCAGACGAATGCTCTCGCCAAGTTTCACGAACCTTGGTGTAACAGTATGTATACAGGGCGCAGCAAAACTATTTGGTTATAACCTAAACATATAAACTTAAGGTAAGGTTGTAAAATTTGAAATGTAGGTCTTCATCAAAACAATTGTTTGTAAAGGTATAGTCCTAATAGAGATGCATGCAATCATCTAGTTTGATAATTGTAGCATTTTTAGCATGAACATAGCTTGAGAACTATACTTAAAACACAACATTTAACAACTCACTGAAGCGTGAAGCGTGGGTCACAATGACATACGTGTGCGATCAGGATGTAGTACTCATGAAGATACATCCTATCATCAAGTTTCGTGATTCCAGGTATAACAGTATTCATGCAGTGTGCAAAATCCCCGAGCTAACGCAAAACTCAACTTAAACGTTGGTCTCCTGAGCCCACCTCATAGGGTATAATTCATATAAAGCCCACTGCAAACTGTTACCTAAGACCTTGGAAGAAGAAGGAATAGTTGAGATTCAGTGAGGATGTACATATGTATAAGCTTTTAACTGTGCGGACGCCCACTCGAACGCGAGGGGTAGTATATGTATATATCCTATTATTCGTAGAGGTGAGCTAAGAATGTAAATGTTGAGATAATTTTCCCGGTATCAGCTCTGTTGGGCTTGTAGGATAAAATTATAACTGTCATCCTCATGATATCCATATAGTAATGTAATATTCTGCTAGCTATATATATTAGGTCCCTGATGATAACAAAGGTTGTTCATAATGTTGCTTCTGAGTTTATTATTAGCAGTATTAGTAGTTGTAGTAGTAGTAGTAGTAATAGTAGAAGTGGTAGTAGTATCAGCTGTGGCGATGTTGGCCCAAGAAACGGTGTAAACTGCATACATACTTATTTCTGAAAATTAACATAGAGGACAATATTTTAAAGGTGCACAAATATTCTTATCCTCGGGCACATTTCCTGATGTAAATGCAGACTGCTCCCCCCACCCCACTCCTGCCTCGACGTCCACTTCGGCATCGATAGATCATGATGGATTGGGGTCGAGATACCTATTTTAAGTAAAACACTTAGTAAATAATGTTGTCTAGTCAAAGTTTTTAGTCCATTTGTCCACGTATTTCTGCTTAAAACTGTCATAATGTAGATGTGATATACTCTTCGTCGTTTTTAACATACAGATGTGGAATAGTTATATGTATTACTACAGTAATTTACTTTCGTATCAATCACTTTTATTTTCAACAGTTTTTAAAAATGCAGCACGTTGGTTTTTATTTTATATGTACCAAAACTATCTTACTTTTTTCTGGCACTAACTTGGACACAATATATCCAAAGTCAACATAGGTTATGTTGCAGTTTCTAAAAAAAAGAAAAGCTGCATTTCAATAAACTCACTGGAATGTTCAGTGCGAGTGATCTTTCCATCATGACCAAAAGCCAACAGGCTGAACTCAATAATCATTTTATTTTCTGTTGAGACCTTAATGTCGCTTAAAATGAATACAAGTAACATTCTCACAGATTAGCAAATCTCCATGATAAATCAGGGAAAATATTACTGATTTTCTTAGGACTACACTAGGATGCAATAACAGCTCATCGGCTCAGTTAGGGTTGTGATACCTATGACTATGTGGTTATTGATTTCCTGTCACAAAGGTTACCTCAGGGCAAAAGTCAGCATAACACCAACTGTTATCTGCAGCAACTCATTGCGCCACTTTGATCGGTTTTGTTTTATTGTGCTATATGATGTACATTCATTTCGGGCTTGCTTCGGTTATTAGGTATCTTATCTTTAGTATATTAAACTCTAAACAACCTATCGTCCCCTCTAGTTTCCGAATTAAATACTGCTTCTAAAGAATTTTAGGCGCAGCACAACAAGTGGCGGAGAACAACATGTTGGTCTAGTACAAAACCGGACTTCGTCAGCCTGGGTATCCGAAGATGTCTGTCAGATGGCCTTATCAAAACTATGTTCTGAATAAACAATACTGTTTTATTTACGTCAATAGCTTAATAGTTAGAACAGTTTGGGATTTCTAAACTGTTATGTATGATGTTTATATAATATTATGTATATTTTAGGAAATTATAAATGTTTCTTCACTTTAATATTTGCTTAAATCTTTATGTTTGTTAGGAAAAACATGTATAACTAGTGTCCTTGAATTAGGTTGTTTTGATCAATATGTTTTCTCAATTTGAAGGTCAAGGTTGATTTTTGTTTACAAGTAAAAATTCCATTAAGATGACACACATTCTAGAACATTCTGTCATGTGACCAATCTAGAACATTCTGTCATGTGAACATACTTTATATATACCATGTTTGGTAGACATTTTTTCAGTTCGACATTACCATCAGTCTTGTAAAGAGCTATTACAGTTGTGTAAATTCATTCCAAATTCTAAGAGAGGAATTATTTTAAATATTCATTGGATTATAACAGTGCTCATAAACTTTTGGATTTTGATTTTTTTTTAATTGACAATTTTGGAATTTATGTGAACTTATTCAGAGATTTTGGAATACTTCATTTTGACTTCAGCACATCAAAATTTCTAGTACATCAGGACTTTGGAGACCATTGGCACATAATAACATTCAAGGACACATTCTATATTTAGGACTTGTGATTAGAACAATCATTCTTATTGGATTATTAGGATTTCAAAACACATTACTGTAAGAGACTTTTTGATTTTTCATTTTAATTATCTAGTAATAAATTGCTTGTTGAATTTTTACTTGATTTGTTGGTTTCACTTTCTTTCTGTTACATTTTTCTTAGACCATAGAGTCGTAACAGAAATTGGGGGCTCGTCTTCTGGGATTGAATTTCTTTAAAGCATATTAGAGATATTAAATTTATCTTTGAAATTCATATTGATTTTGTCTTGGAATTTTTTTTTGTCTTTGGCAAAGATTTTTAATAGAGAATTATTTTTGTGTGTGAAACCAACAAGCATTTACAATGGCATCTAATGTTCAGAATTTCATTTCAAAACCTACCCAGGAGGGCTTAGAGTGCATGAGAAAGGATGAGTTGCTCAAGCTTGCCAGAAAATACAGTCTATCTGAGGCAAAAGTATCATTGACAAAACAGGAGATAAAGATTATTTTGATTCAGTATTTAGTAGGAAAGGGAATTTTTGAAAATAGTGCTTTAAGTTTGAAGAGAAAGCCTGTATCTGGTTCTGACAGGAAATTAAGGGAATTAGAGTTAAAGAACCAGATGGATTTAGAATTGGCAAAGCTTCAGATTCAGGGAGAGAAAGAAGAGAGGCAGATACAGATGGAGAGAGAGAAAGAAGAGAGGCAGATGGAGAGAGAGAGAAAGAAGAGAGGCAGATACAGATGGAGAGAGAGAAAGAAGAGAGGCAGATACAAATGCAGAAGGAAGAGAGGCAGATACAAATGCAGAAGGAAGAGAGGCAGATACAAATGCAGATGGAGAGAGAGAGAGAGAAAGAAGAGAGGCAAATGCAGATGCAAAGAGAAGAAAGGGAAATGCAATTTAAGTTAAGAGAATTAGAACTGGCAAACAGAGCACACTCCACTCCTTTAAACACAAGTCCAGGTTTTGATGTTACTAGATATATTAGGTTAGTACCCCCTTTTCAGGAAAAAGAAGTAGATAAATACTTTCTTCATTTCGAAAAAATAGCTGAAAACTTGAAATGGCCCACAGAGCATTGGACTTTGTTATTACAAAGTGTACTTATTGGCAAAGCTCGTGAAGTCTACACTTCACTGTCAGTACAAAAAAGCACTGATTATGATGTGGTTAAGGAGTACATCTTGAAAGCTTATGAGTTGGTACCAGAGGCATATCGACAAAGGTTTAGGAATTGTAGAAAAGAAACTGGACAAACTCATGTCGAATTTGCAAGGGATAAAGAACAACTATTTGATAGGTGGTGCTCAGCCAAGAAGGTTGATCAAGCTTATGATAAGCTCAGACAGCTCGTATTAATTGAAGAGTTCAAGAGGTGCATCCATAGTGATGTTAAAACCTATCTTGACGAGCAGAATGTGGAAACTTTGGAAAATGCTGCTCGTATGGCTGATGATTATTCCTTGACTCACAAAATTTCATTTGGCAATAGGTCGTCCTCTCAGCAGTTTTCTGGTAAAAAACCATTTCAATCTCATTCGAGTACTTCCAAATTTCACAACAGCACAACTGTTAGGAATCAAACATCTGAAAAGACTGATCAGAAATCCTTATCTCTTCCTACGTGCACTTATTGTAAAACGAAAGGGCACGTTATTTCTGATTGCTTCAAGTTGAAAAATAAGCAACAGAGTAAAGACAGAGCTTTTCCAAATGCTCTTATTTCTACGAGGTCAAGGTCACGGTCTTGTATTGAAAGCAATACATTTGTTGGGTCAAACAAACCCCAGTCTGATTCTATTTTGGAGGCTTATGAACCATTCATGTAAGGAAGGTTCTATATCACTTATTGGTGATTCTGCCAAACCTATCCCAATTAAAATATTAAGGGACACTGGAGCTTCTCAGATTCTTTTATTATCAGGTACTTTGCCTTTGTCTGAGGAGTCTTCTTCAAGTGAAAGTGTTCTTGTTCAGGGAGTAGAGTGCGGGTTTGTAAATGTTCCTCTTCATTGTGTAAATTTGGCATCAGACTTAGTTTCTGGACCTGTGACTGTTGGGGCAATGACTTCTTTACCCATAGAGGGTGTTCATTTATTACTAGGCAATGACCTAGCTGGAGATAAGGTTGTGGTTAATCCACTTGTAACTGACAAGCCTTGTTTGGATCAGAAAGTTGATCCTGTCGAAACTGAAATCCCTGATTTGTACCCTGCTTGTGCAGTTACTAGAGCTATGGCAAAAAGAGCTCTTGAGAGTGATGTTGATCAGGATATTATTCCTTTAGCTGACTCATGTATTGGTCAGTCTTTTGATGAGGTCACTTTTTCCTCAGGTATTGATCAATCAAATGGTATTGATCACAGTGATCCTCTTTTGGCAACTCATTCTCTTTGTTCTAATCAGGATGACAAACGACAATCTCTTGTCGTTGAACAGGAGCAAGATCCCGAGATATCTTGTTTGTTTCAGAGGGCTATTAGTGAAACTGAAGCCACACAAGTTCCAGTGTGTTACTTTGTGAAAAATGGGGTCCTTATGAGGAAATGGAGACCACCTGATGTACCCGCTGGTGACGAGTGGTCAGTGAGCTATCAAATTGTTGTTCCTAAGTCATATCGACAGGAAATTCTTAATTTAGCCCATGAAACTCCTTTGGCTGGTCATTTGGGAGTCCGTAAGACTTATCACAAGATCTTGAATCATTTTTATTGGCCGAAACTCAAAAGTTATGTTTCTAAATACTGCAGATCTTGTCACACTTGTCAAATGGTAGGAAACCCAATCAGAAGATACCTAAGGCTCATCTGCAACCTATTCCTGCATTTGATGAACCATTTAGTAGAATAATAGTAGACTGTGTTGGTCCTTTACCTAAAACCAAGTCAGGCAACCAATACTTGTTGACCATCATGTGTACATCTACAAGATTTCCAGAAGAAATTCCTCTGAGAAATATAAAAACTAAAACTATTGTGAAAGCTTTGGTGAAGTTTTTTACACTTGTTGGCCTTCCCAAATCTGTCCAGTCGGATCAAGGGTCAAATTTTATGTCTGGAATTTTCCAACAAGTTATGCATGAATTAGGCATCCAACAGTTTAAATCTTCTGCCTATCACCCTGAAAGTCAAGGTGCTTTGGAAAGATTTCATCAAACTTTGAAGAATATGATTCGATCATATTGCTTTGATACAGAAAAGGATTGGGATGAGGGTGTTCATTTGTTGTTGTTTGCTGTTAGGGAATCAGTTCAAGAGTCGTTGGGCTTTAGTCCCTTTGAACTAGTTTTTGGTCATACTGTCCGTGGACCATTGAAATTATTGAAAGAGAAACTTCTTTCAAATGAAGATTCGAAGATTAATCTTCTTGATTATGTTTCTGATTTCAAATACAAGTTGTCAAAGGCCTGTGAAGTAGCAAGAGCTAATCTTCACACTACCCAGTCAAAAATGAAATTAAGGTATGACAGAAATTCACAGGAAAGGAATTTTAAACCTGGTGACAAAGTTCTGGCTCTCTTTCCCATACCTCAGAATCCTCTTCAGGCTAAATTTTTTGGTCCTTATACCGTTGAAAAGAAAGTAAATGACTTAAATTATATCATTAACACTCCTGGGAGACGGAAACAAAAACAACTTTGTCATATAAATATGTTAAAGGAATATTTTGACCGAGATAACTCAGCTAATTATTCTGTTAATTTAGTTGTACCTGTCCCACACAGTGAAGATATCAACGATGGAGTACGATCAGACTATAGTGACTCTGGTATAACCAATCTTCGGAATTCAGAAATATTGAACAACCTAGACCAGAAACTTTCACATCTACAACAACAGGAAAGAAATGAACTCAAACAGCTATTACATGACTATGAGCACTTGTTTCCTGATGTTCCAACACGAACAAGTAAAATTTATCATGACGTTGACATTGTAGATTCTGCGCCTGTGAAACAGCATCCTTATAGGATGAATCCTCTCAAACAGAACTATCTGAAGAAGAAATTCAGTATCTACTGGAGAATGATTTCATAGAATCAAGTAAAAGTAACTGGAGTTCACCATGTATTCTTGTTCCCAAGCCAGATAATACATTCCGTATGTGTACTGACTATAGAAAAGTCAACAGTGTCACCAAAACTGATTCATTTCCAGTCCCAAGAATGGACGATTGCATTGATAAAATTGGAAATGCGGAATATGTCACCAAGTTTGACCTTTTAAAAGGATTCTGGCAAATTCCACTGACGGAAAGGGCAAAAGAAATTTCAGCATTTGTAACTCCAGATGGACTTTATCAATATAAAGTCATGCCGTTTGGAATGAAAAATTCGCCTGCAACGTTTCAACGTCTGTTGAACATGATAACATTTGGTCTTGATAATTGTGACGCTTATATCGATGACGTCATTATCTACAACAACACCTGGGAAGATCATTTGGAAACCATTCGAAAATTCTTCGATCGACTCAGTGATGCGAATCTGACAATTAATTTGAGCAAAAGTGAGTTTTGCCATGCTTGTGTCACATTTTTAGGACATATTGTGGGACAAGGTCAAGTTAAACCTATAGAAGCTAAGGTCAAAGCTATCTCTGAATTTCAAGTTCCAATTTGTAAAAAGCAACTGATGCGATTTCTAGGTATGGCTGGATATTATCGGAAATTTTGTTCCAATTTTTCCAAAATTGCTGAACCTTTGACAAGTTTGTTGAGTAAGAAAACCAAATTTCATTGGTCTGACAAGTGTCAGGAATCTTTTGACAAGTTAAAGGCCATGCTTAAGAATGCACCAGTTCTTTCTGTACCAAATTTTAGCCAATCATTTAAATTATCTGTTGATGCAAGTGATGTAGGGGTTGGTGGAGTATTGATTCAGGAAGACAAAAGTGGTGTGGATCACCCTGTGTGTTATTTTTCTAAAAAACTAAACAAGCACCAGAAAAATTATTCCACAATTGAGAAGGAATGTTTGGCTTTGATATTCGCTTTACAGCATTTTGAAGTGTATGTTACCTCAGCTCTTTCTCCAATTATTGTGTACAGTGATCACAATCCCCTTACTTTCATCAACAAAATGAAAGATAAAAATCGGAGATTGTTGAGATGGAGTTTGATATTGCAAGAATATAACATTGACATCAAACACATCAGGGGAAAAGACAATGTGATTGCAGATGACCTCTCACGTGCCTAGAAATGTAATATTGCTTGATGTAATTAAGTCCAGTATCATAAAACATGTTCTTATGTAATTTTGGTTATTATAGTATTAGATGTATATTCAAAAGAAAGCTTTATTATATAAATCTTTCTTTTTCTTTATGAGGGGAGGTGTTATGTATGATGTTTATATAATATTATATATATTTTAGGAAATTATAAATGTTTCTTCACTTTAATATTTGCTTAAATCTTTATGTTTGTTAGGAAAAACATGTATAACTAGTGTCCTTGAATTAGGTTGTTTTGATCAATATGTTTTCTCAATTTGAAGGTCAAGGTTGATTTTTGTTTACAAGTAAAAATTCCATTAAGATGACACACATTCTAGAACATTCTGTCATGTGACCAATCTAGAACATTCTGTCATGTGACCAATCTTTATATATACCATGTTTGGTAGACATTTTTTCAGTTCGACATTACCATCAGTCTTGTAAAGAGCTATTACAGTTGTGTAAATTCATTCCAAATTCTAAGAGAGGAATTATTTTAAATATTCATTGGATTATAACAGTGCTCATAAACTTTTGGATTTTGATTTTTTTTAATTGACAATTTTGGAATTTATGTGAACTTATTCAGAGATTTTGGAATACTTCATTTTGACTTCAGCACATCAAGATTTCTAGTACATCAGGACTTTGGAGACCATTGGCACATAATAACATTCAAGGACACATTCTATATTTAGGACTTGTGATTAGAACAATCATTCTTATTGGATTATTAGGATTTCAAAACACATTATTGTAAGTGACTTTTTGATTTTTCATTTTAATTATCTAGTAATAAATTGCTTGTTGAATTTTTACTTGATTTGTTGGTTTCACTTTCTTTCTGTTACATTTTTCTTAGACCATTGAGTCGTAACAAAACGAACAATTATTCTCACTGGATATTACAACAGGCTATTCAGTTTCAGTGTGCCAGGCAGACGGAACACCAGACCGGTACAAATTTCATTTACGTGTCAAAGTCAACGCCTCACTGAGAGCGTCAGGGGGTTACGCGCATATACAGGATTAGTAAAATATGCACAATTTTGCATATTAATACATCATAATTTTGAGAAGACAATCTTCCTTCATATATTCTTCTAAACCTAAGCGCAAAATGTTTTCGAATTCTGATCATTCTCCAGCACACTATTGTTTAGTGTATCTACTTCCTATCTATGATCCATCTTTTTCATAACGTGCCACCAGAAAAAAATCGTGAACGTTCAAAAAGTATGCGAAATATATACATATACATATATATATATATATATATATATATATATATATATATATGTATGTATGTATGTATGTATGTATGTATGTATGTATGTATGTATGTATGTATGTATGTATGTATGTATGTATGTATGTAGCTTTGGTCCAAGCCTGGAATTAAGTCAAAACAATTTGATCCCCTGCGTGTTACGTGCAATAAACACTTCATTGAAATTTATTTTACATAACTTTGTTCGGCTGATGACAGCATAACACAGATATGTAGTTTACCCATTTTAGACCGTCTTTTCATTTTGTTTCTTTCTTACTTCTCTTGTTTATCCTTTCTTTGTTTATGTCCCCGTCATTGAAACATGTAGGAGTCATGAATTCGTCTTGGCTTTTGTGCTTAGAGTTTGTTTTGAGGATGTATATTGTTTGTCCCCTGACAAAGAGCTTGTTTAACTCGCAACGTTAGGACAGCGTTTTCTATTCGCTCGTTATCAAGTTTTTGTGTCTTTATATATATATATATATATATATATATATATATATATTTATATATATATATATATATATATATATATATATATATATATATATATATATATATATATCGCTTATAGGAATCCTTTATTAAAACGAAATCAAGCAATATATATGTATATATATATATATATATATATATATATATATATATATATCGCTTATACTACTGTATACTCTTTCCAGGAAATGCGAATCAATGATTTTATCTTTTTACCGTTATTGTTTATTTTGTATACATTTTAACCTTCATAGTTAGTTTGTTTAGCTTTTCAGAATTTTACCTTTGTTTAGTATCATACTGGAGTAAATGTTTACATAACTTCAGATGGGTTTATGTTCCTATATATTTTATAAATGAGTTTAACTTTACAATTTGTTTTACCAAATGTTTATTGGGTACCATACATCATAAATGTGCTGAGGTACCGTTGAACTCTATGCATATGTACATATTGCTCATTCATCGGTCATTTTCACTGTGCTTGTATTGAAATAGTTCAAAGATGAATATGATTGTAATGAAAGAAAATAAAGTGAAGTTATTTGAGAAGTTGACATAGCTTATCTTAGCTTATCTTACTGTAGACTCTTTCCTGGAGATGGCAACGTGCCCACACACATACACATACACACACAGACACACACACACATACACACACAATGTACGAACCCCACAATAGCGCGATTTGCGTCCATTTATGTGATGACACTGCTCATTAGGATCGTACACCTCTCCTGGTTGTTTCCGCATACACGTCATCCAATGCTGCTTGTCGTGGACAACACCAATATTGTTTAGGCACTGTCTGAAATACAAAAATAGACTGTTTGCTCTGATAGATAGATATAAAGACATATCGATAGATATAAAAGGTACATAACAATCTACCTACTCACTCCTTCTCCCCTACCTAACTACACACCTACTTAAGTACGTACGGTACGTACGTACGTGCCCACTTGACTACATACATGCAATTAAATGTTTGGGCACAGACAAAAATACAGACGCACATATATATGTAGAATAATATCGGTGCATATACACACAGAACGATATCTCTGGAAATACATCTTTCTCATGAGGCCAAGTTATCTTTGTATTCATTATTTTGGCTTACTTCTTAAATTGTTGAGGTTCCAAACCGAACGGTACTCGCAAAGTGGATGCGTACAAGCGTGATCCTTCTGAAGGAATACTAGTCAATTCAGTCACCCGTATGAAAGGAAGTCTCTAACGAATGCAAGTTTATAATGCTATATGTCTCAATATACACAGTACATACTTGTCCTTTAGTGTCTTCTTGAACGATTCCACGCTGCAGTTAGAGAAAACCCAGGGGTTTCTCGTGTATTCCACGTCCGGACCCCTTGCCCTCGATGAGGGAGCCATAATAAAGAAATCCTCAGCTTTACACTCTTTGGTGTTCACATCGCCGTCGTGATAAGCTCCAAGGCTGGAAATAACAAACAGGCAAGGTGATGACTATAAACCAGATACTGTGCAGCTTTGGCAATCAGAACTTCGATTGATCCCTGACACCTATAGCGGCGAGTGTCAGTCCAATGTCGCTCAAGATAAATACCATAACAGACATAAATCTCTCTCTCTCTTTGTCTCTCTCTCTCTTTCTCTTTGTCTCTCACACTCTTTATATCGCTCTCTCTCTCTCTTTGTTTATGTCTCTCTGTATATATATATATATATATATATATATATATATATATATATATATATATATATATATATAGAGAGAGAGAGAGAGAGAGAGAGAGAGAGAGAGAGAGATATACTGTGACTAAAATATGGGCATCGACAAGAAAATAAAACAAACTTGTTTCCGATAGTAGTAACATCACAAAGTAAACCTAATCTTTCGTCTTAAGGAGTATTCGAGTATCCACCACTTTTAATAGGTAATTGGCTATAAATGCACATGAATTTATACAGCGTTATCCGATCAAATTAGCAGGTAATATTCAATAGAGGATATACACGTTGTTGGAGTCGAAACAAGGAAATATTTCACAAGTGTGGTGAACCCATTGTAACAATGCAAAATATTTCGACTTCATGCGTGAAATATTTCTATCTATCTATTTTGAAAACGTAGATTATCTCTTTATTATATATTTATCATGCAAACACCGTCGATTTGCATGGCCGTTATTTTCTTCATTTTGTGCCAATGCAATTAACGCCTGTATTACTACATCGATACAAAGTTCTGAAATTCTGCAATACTTTTAGGACAGTGACTTTTCACAAATTTAGCCCATATATATATATATATATATATATATATATATATATATATATATATATATATATATATATATATATATATATATTGCTTCAGATTGTGCATTTCGTCACATAAATGACTGTTTTCATGCGAAAATGCTGACTTTGTTTTTGTTAGCACATTTCTTGCTGGGATTGATACAGTGAATATTGTTGGGGTGGGGGTAGCTATATAAACAAAACGGATCGGTCGTATTTGACAGACTTCAGAGCGTGACATCTTTCAGTAAAATATTTTAATGAGTGTTAATTATTTCGGTTCTTTATTTTGTTTATTTCTGCGTTGAAACGTAAATTGTGTGGCCTTGGCAGGCTTGCAGTCCACTTTGGTAAAAGAAACTGCACCCAAATTTCGATTGTCACTTAATTTTAGTTTGCAGTCAACACTCATCTATCGCCGATTTCTTTCTCGTTTTCAAACATGATTATCAGTATGATGAGAATAACAATCGATATCTAAAGAATGTTATGATTATATTTAATTAAGACTGTTTTCCCGCAGAAAACATGTACCGTTTGATATATAGTGTAGCAGGCGCTGTATAGGTGACGCTGAATATCGAATACAAACAGGTTATGTAAGTTCACTCGAAGGGAATTTGCATGATTCATGCGGAAAACTATTTTTAAAAAGTTCATGCTTCGAAAAAACATTTGTTTTGATTGAAGTTCATTTTTAGGCTTTGTTATGACACCTCCTCATTGATTTCATAACGTATACAAAAGTCTTGACATATGGTATGATCTGTTCATCCTGAGAGAGATAAAGATATAGGAGGAGGATCAGGAGGAGTGACAGAAGAAAAAGAAGAAAAATGAAATACGCACAAATACAAGTTTGAATAGAGTGCATAAGGGCAGACATATTTCCTAAGCAGGAACATAAAGTAGTTCCAGAAGTGATATCACCATTGTGGCGATAAAAGTGATATTGCCACTGTCGAGGTATATAATGTCTCGCACTGATACTTTCAGTAGCTCATTATGAAATATGTAATAACAAGTAATTTTCCACAGTAAAATCATCCGTTAGTATCCCGTAGGTCATACATTTAAAGGGATTTTGAATGTCTGCATTCTATTGTTGCAGATATTCACATTTAAGAATATCCTCAGTTTTATTTTTCAACAGTTTATGTTTTAAAATGTTCTACTGCCATATGGCATATAGTCCTATTTCAGAACAAAATGGATTTCATAGGTCGCTAACCAATCTAATAATCCTACAAGGCTGGAATGTTCACCTAATCACAATTGTATTCCTACATGTGTACGGTCGTTCAAGATGTCTCTCGGGAGCTTCAGTGGGTCTCTTCTGTGGGTTATGCTATACACAATATAAAAGTTAAAGTCTGCATAACTTCAACATCTCTCAACCGATGTTGAACTTATTTCACAATTCTCTGTTAATCAACTTTATCTTTTCTCACATAGAAAGAAAAAAATACGATTAATGAAAATAGCTACAACCAAAAGTGGACTGAGGACTTTTTCCTCAAATCCGAGAGGTCAGCTGATTATTTAGCTTTATTTATTTTGCTTCAATCGTATTGTAAGCAGTCTCGAGGGTCCAAACGATACCGTGATCTGGTGCTTGAGATATAGGAAACCGGAAAACCCAGACGAATCCAACAATTTCGGATGGGTGGCCACTAACAGTTGCACATGTGGAAATAGTGAATCTGACACGGGACACCAGAATTGCTAAGCGATGGAACGTAACTATAGAGGACAAATGGGACGAAAGGAGTTGACGTACTTGTGTCCAAGTTCGTGTGTTGCTGTCAACACCGTTCCATCATAATCAAATGTCCGGATAACCGAAAATCTGCCACCAGGCTCACACACTTTCCCTATGTAGCTACGACCTGAAAGGAAAAGAGAAGAAGACCATATATCATAATTCTATTCCTAAGTAAACTTAACAGCTTATCAATATACCCGTAGTTATTGCTAAAATGTGTCTTTCGCATATGAAAGCAAATTGTATTGAAATGAATTCCAAACTTCCTAAAATCTATCAAAACTTCGTGTCACTTTCAATCGACTTTCATCTTGCCGCATAACCGGAATAGATTAAACAACGTTTCAGTTACGGACATTTACTGCTTTAAAACCTGAAAAGCTTACGGACATGGTTACATTCGCTGCGTCGTGAAAGTTATCGACTTCGGAAAAGAAATTACAAATTATCCAATACAAATGTGCTATTAAGCACAACTTCAATAAATACCGATTTTTCTACACATTTTGCATTTCTTAAAATAAGTTAACCAATCAGCAGCCAGCAGAATTAGCCCAGAACTACTCGTTAATGACCCTTGAAATTGGTTCCAGGTTAGGCTAGGCTTGGCTAAAATTGGCTTGTTGCACAACTGATACTACCATAGAGAAATACAAAATATGGTCCAACACAAATAACATGTCTAGATACCACGGATACCGTTTTTCTTCAAACCATTAAAAACACTCAGTCAGTTGGATGCATGAAAAGAACGCTAAATAAATACAGTTAGTATTTATTTGAATAAATGTCAGCATTTGGGGACGGTGACAAGATCGATGTCCATTGGACATCAAAAATACATTAACAGTAAACTAGTCTGAGGCATGCAGAAAAAATATATATGTGGTTGAAGTGATATCAAAATGTAAAAACTTAAGCTTGATGACTTTGAACATTCTTAAGTTTATAACGGGTAACAGTTCAAAGCTTCCCTACTCTTGCAGCACACAAGCTGATACAAAGTTTGTCAATAACACTTAAATATAAGAGACTGCTCAGAAGAATAATACAACTAACCCAAAAATCCATCTCTATATCAAGATAACTGCGATAACGACCACGCCGGTTATATGACCCCCCCCCCCCCAAGCAACCACTCCGGTTATAAGATCACGCCCCCAAAAACAAAAAGCCACCACATCAATTCTACCCCGCGGAAACGAGCATGCCGGCAATAAGAACACCCCCCAACCCTGAAATGACAAAAACGTTTAAAGAACCGAAGCTAAATTCGGTATTTAGATGTTTACTAAGACCACCTGCTAATAAAACATTTTTTCCTAAGTCTGATATGTTGTCCCGTAAACGAGACTCCTTTGTTAACCCTGAAATGTGGTCTCTGGAGTCACTTTGTCACTTAATGCAGGTCTTTGTTGAAGATATTGGCAAATACAGAATCAGATTTCCTAGTGAATTTAACATGTGGTCTCATGAAGTATTAGCGTAAATCTTTGTGCAAATATGTAGAGATAAAACCCCTCACAAATAATGACAATTATGACTTCTACATGGTGCTGGCTGCAGAAGGACAGTTGTAATTGCAAACGAGCATGTACTTCGAAAACATAACCGATAAAATCTGTAGAAGACTGTATGACACTAAAATTGCCCTTTCAACTTTAAATGTTCAGAATGACAGTACATGTTATACCCTTTGAAAGTGTTTACTACCAAAAATAAATTCATAGTGACTTGAGTGTACCATCGTGTTTAAGGGATAATGACTAAAAAAAAAAAAAAAAAAACCACTTTGTCACTGGTATGGCTGGCATGTGTTAAACGTATTAAGAATTAGTAGGACAAATTATCTGTTTTCAACGAGAGAGAGAGAGAGAGAGAGAGTGTGTGTGTGTGTGTGTGCATGCGTACTTACCATTAACGAGTTTATTTCTATCGTTGTCTTCATACAAGTTATAGCTAAAAACAAAATAGTCGTTATGTGTACTTGTACAAGATGCTTTTTCACATACCGGCGATAATATTTAATCCTCATTTACATACAAGAAGCTGGCATGCATAGCGAAGTATTAGAGAAACATGATGAAAAATGTAACATAGTTCGTTAAAAGAAAAAATATTGTCATGAAGTCTTGAAGAAGGTTCGCATTAATTTAACAAAACCAAAAGGCGTTAAAAGGGGGAATCAAAATAAAATGTTATCTCATTCTGACACATTTGTGAAATAGCTTGAGATATGAGAAAGCCATGTGAAATAAACCCATCCCATATTGCATAAACGGATATCCTCTTGCCTTTGACCAATTGATTGTCCATTTCAATTGCAGCACATTAAAATCTGATCGATAATTATAAGTTTTACCATATTATTTGACAGAGACATGACAGAAAGATGATCCATCACATGCGTTGGTATTATATAGAGAAAATTCACACAACTGAATAGATTGTAATATGTTTGCATGAATCTAGTATGCAGATAATACAATATGCATCGTTATGTAAAAAAAGGTGAACAGAAGCGTTAGCAACTACATAGGAGGTTGTCAGTCTTTATTAATTTCAACATTCGAAAATGATTTAATTTTCTCCATTTGCTGAAATATTATGATTGAGTGATGAGAGGGAGAGAGCGGGAGAGTGATATATATATATATATATATATATATATATATATATATATATATATATATATATATATATACATATTTGTTACGGAATTATGTATATGGAATCTATAATGTGCCTACACTTTTGGCCTATGAATGTACTTTAAACTTGTTTCAAATAGTTAGTAACATTTAAGTTTGGTTAAGTTGTTTATTAGTCAAGGTCGGTCTTGTTTATCATCCCTTGAGTATTTTTGCACTAAATCGACGCATTTAGTATTGCGTTCTGGGTCGTAAAATGACATGTTTCCTGTTTTGAAATAGGTCATTTGCAAAGAGTATAAAAGACCTGGATATACGAATTATATTCATTCCAATTTTTAAATCCTGTGTTGAAAACATCTGTTTTTTACGATCAGCCTTTGGAATCATCAGATGTTCGGAAATATAGTCGTGCTGTTATATTTTAGTCCTGTAATATTGTAATGCTGTAATGCTGTATAAATAATTCGACTAGAATTATTTATTGGAACATCCAATGATTGTTACCTGAAGTATTTATGAACCTTTGGATTTATATTTATGACTTTCAGATGCCTGTGAACATGCTTACAGATTATCTGGATTACATTATCGTCGTTACATCAGAAGATTCCAGACCCATTCATTCGGAACAATCTTTCATTCTGAACATTCGTTCATTACTAAGATTCATTAACTTGGAACATTCATTCATTCGGAACATTGTATAGTTTCTATATATACAGGACTTGTGATTAGGACACTAATACTTATTGGATTATTTGGATTTTAATACACGATACTGTAAGTGTAGTTTGATTTTCACGTCAACTATTTAGAAATAAATTGGTTGTTGATTTTACAAACATTGTTGTTTTCACTTTCTTTTTGTTAAGTTTTTTCTTACCATAGGGTCGTAACAATATATATATATATATATATATATATGTATATATATATATATATATATATATATATATATATATATATATATATATATATATATAGAGAGAGAGAGAGAGAGAGAGAGAGAGAGAGAGAGAAAGATAGATATATAGATAGATAGCTCAGTCCCAGTTTACACACACGCCATCTAACAATAGACAAGAGAGATAGACGAGTTATTTTGATATTTACAAAACTTAAGATAATCCTAACGTTGCGGATACATTTACTACACGCGGAATATGATCTTATTAGGGGCGGAATAAGTTCCGAACACATTGAGAAATGTCTGTGAAAGGACTTTTTTGCTATTTGCTCTCCTTTACGCTTAATAACTTTACGAAAATGTGCAGCCCACGGAACACTCAGTAACTCTGGCTTCCAAAAAGCAATTACTTCTGATAAATGTGGTGTGGTTTTCACAATTACTAAAATGTAGAGTTCTTGAAAAAGGCAGGTAAAATGAGGAATACCTCCTACAAAGTGAACAACAAAGAGACGAAAAGGAAAGAAGACAGCAAAAGCTGTTTTGTGTTAACGAAAACACAAAGTAAAAGAAAACCCCAAAACAAACAAACAAATAAATACATCTTTAGGAGCGATTGATCAGAATCAGTGCAACGAGCAGACGGAAATACGGATCCAATGATCAATTTAAATTAAAAAAGAACAAAAACAACCGTATTGCACCAGTTTTGGAAATATCTCACAGAGATGGACTTTGATCAAAGGGGTTGAGAGTGGTTAGATTAATCTTCCTACAACAGCATTTAGCTACATTTCTTTCTACCGACTTGCCTCTTCATTAGTTTCAAAAACACAGCAGTATATGTTACAGCTGGAAACAAGACTAATATGGAAAACAGGAAAAACATTATTTAATTGAAAGTTCATACTTGTTATGAGTGGACCTCAACGTATATACAAGGTAATAATTGGGGAAGGAGCTAAAGGTAATCTACTGCAGGCAAAAATTAACTTTCCCTATGTATGTGTTAGCTTCGTTTGAAGGGATATAATTATTGGGAAAAAAAAAATTAAAACTGGCTTTGGATTTCTCGGAAAAAAAATTAATTTAGTATATTTGCCAATAGGCTGATGGATAGCACATTAACAAAGTTTGTAGAGGTGCTGACATTTATGGTCATAATGATATAGAAACACTGAAAGAAAGGAGAGAGTATGCACATATCTTGCATTGAACTATTTTAAGAAGACAGTTAACATCAATACTACTATTATTACTACTACTACTACTTATACTACTACTACTACTTATACTACTACTACTACAACTATTACTAATCATAATCGGGCCTGGATAGCATAGTGCTAATGCGCTTGCATTGCATTTTTGTGGTCCTGACTTTAGTTGATGAATCCCCTACTCCACATGTCTCCAACACCTGTTAGTCAATTCCTGTTTATCAAAATTACCGATGGCGACTAGAGAATCTTGAATCGACCAACGTATGATTAGTTACGTACTGAAAGCTTTTGTTATAAGCGTATTTGGTTAAGAGCACATATACCGTACAAACGGTTAGTTATCTGAACAGTTTGCACTACTTAATAGGAATCAATTGAATGTTTAATAATTCCATAATTTTTCATCCAATGTCCACTGTCAACAGAACAAATATATATATATATATATATATATATATATATATATATATATATATATATATATATATATATATATATATATATATAATGTGTGTGTGTGTGAACTTTTCCGATAGAAAAAACATGGATTTTTATATAAGATGTTATTATAATGGGTAGGCGTGGTTAACTCAGTTTTGGTGATTCATTAGTTCTACGTTTCAGGATTAGAAGCGTGCGTGTACACGCATCAGAGGGACCATTACTTTCCAATTTCCTTCATCTCAAAACTACTAAAACTAAGCCAACATTTGCACCGTCAAGGGCACTTTAAATAAATTGTTCGAACGTGTTACACAATTGTTGTAAACAACAACAACAACAACAACAACAAAAACAATAATAATAATAATAATAATAATAATAATTATTATTATTATTATTATTCAACTGGATAAGTGATAATGTTAGAGAAATTTCAAAAATAGTATCAAGCAGACTGGGAAAAATACTGTATCAAAGCAGCGGTTGGTTCGTTTATTGATTGGTTTTTAAATGGCACTTTCGGCACTTTATTTATGTATATCATGCCGAAGAAATTGGGGTTAGGTGCCGTTCCCATAGACACAGTGAGGTATATCATGCTGAGTAAATGAGGCTTAAGTGCCTTTCTCAAGGACACAGTGAGGCATCAGACCTAGGCTGGCCTAAACAGCAATATTATATTACAAAAAGTTGTATTCTGTCTTGCTTTTCTTCGTTCTTTATTTGTTTTGTTTTTGTTTGTTTTTTTAATTACGAGTCATATAAGAAGGCGAAGAGTGGATTGGTTAAAAATTGTTCCAAAGAACATATTTAAACACATTCTAAGTACATTACAATTTTTATAACGTATTGTTCCATACAAAAGGCGCTTCCTAACATTTGTATGATGCCACCCATAAACATAATGTACCAAACAGATTCTGAAATCGTCTGCTTGGTGTTTATTTAACCAATTACTTTATGGGAGTGATTAGCGTTGACAAATAATTGAGATAAAGGGGAAAAAAAATCAAGAGTATTTAGTCTTGATCAGTGAAAGTATAAAGTAAAGAAGTTTATTTCACGATTTAAAAAAATTAATAGAACATCTGAGATACGATAAAACATATACATTCATTTTAGACCGTATTCATGTTGTAATCAATGGAAAGTATATCCAAGCTTAATTTAGAAAAACAATATCACAATATTGTTACGAAAAAGTAATACAACTTCGAAAATTATGTAAATATAGCATGTTCTACCTTAATGATGTTATGACAGTTTATTTTTTAAATCTTTTGAGGAAAAATTTATATCAAAATATGGAATCTGAGTGACATTCTTGGACACATTAAGTGTATTGTATATGAGTAATCGGAAAGACCGCACCAAACTTATTACAAGTAATTTAGTTCTCAGACTCAAGAGCAACTGTATTATTCGATGATCTGCAACTTTTCTACAAAGTATTAAGCTTTAAAGAGAAAATGGGGAAACATGTATATTTGCTGTTAATACATCCAGTTTGTTTGAAACGTATTCTGCGCGTAATGTGGACGTATTCCGCGCGTAGGCATTACTTCATTACGTTAGGATTATACCCGGTATGCATACACTTACCTCGTAAAGAGCATTGCGTGGTCGTATTTTGCTTCATGGTCCAATTCGGAATCGAACTCCCAGTAAAAGAGATCCTCAAGATAGAGTATATCCTCAATATATAGTTTTCCGTTAACTATCGTCACATTCGAACCCTCGTGTGGAAAGAGGCCATGCCGCTTTAAACAAAATGGGAAATATATGGTAACGATCTAGTAACTGCGAAACACCAGTTTTCCTTTATGAGCAAAAAAGAATGTAGTACATTTTCAATTAATTTCCTAATTTAGTATTAAAATTCGCACCAGGCTAGTCAGAGAGATGAAATGGAAAAAAGTTGTATACTTTTGTTTCCACGTATTTTCCAAATACATTATTAGCGATAGATCAGGGAGTGTCAGACCGTATTCAAGAATTTTAAAAACTAATAACTAATATTATCATTCAGGCAAGGCGATGGCTGCCGTAAACTGCGGATCCTTGTTCGAATCTCCGTAGAGTACGAATTAAATTATCTGACATGTATGATAATATTATTTATTGGAATTTAATAATTTTGATGATGTTATCAATCATTCTCCTGTAGGATTCAGTGATAGTACTTTCCGCTCTGTTCGGTGTATATTTGTAATATTTTTGTGATAACTTCTATATACCTTGATTTATGAAGTAGGAATCCAGATGGACTGTGTACATATATGAGAATTAATTACTGGGCCGACATGCGGATGTGTCAGCTACACACGAATGACTATACCACCAACTTTGTAGCGTCATTTTTGTGATGAAAACTTATTCGAGATGGTATATGGGTTGGTGCTTACAGGCAAGGTGCGATGGGTGCCGTTACCCGCGGATCCGGTTTCGAATCTCCGTAGTGTACGAATTAAAATGATCTAACCTGTGTGATAATAGTATTTATTCGTATATATATATATATATATATATATATATATATTTATATTTATATACGGGAAATAATGTTAATTTGATATAGTCCTGATCATAGCTTTAATGGCGCTGATAATAAATGCATGTCAAATATATTATAATGTGTATAGTTCAGTGAAACAAAGAAAATCATCTTTACTGCGATGTTTTATGGCAATATCGTTTCCAATCACATATTCGCAGATTAAGATATTTTGTATATTATTCTAAACATCTTGCCCTTTGGCACGCTTACTTATATATATATATATATACATATATATATATATATATATATATATATATATATATATATATATATATATATAAACTTTTTTTTGTAATATGATATGCAACCTAGCTCCTGCTTTTTTCTGACGCTGACGAATAAAAGGAAATATTACATTTTTTAATTTAATTCGGTAATGTGTGCCAAAAACTTTATATTTGTGGACATTCCCCCAAAATACGAGATAGTATGTTTGGATTATTTTTTAACCGATTTGGTAAAGTAAGTATTAGTAAGTTGCATCCTATGTAATAACTTATACTGCAGGAATTAGTATATGTATTAATTTATACTGCAATAATTACTATATGTAGTAATTTTTACTGCAAGAATTAGTATATGTAGTAATTTATACAGCAAGCATTAGTATATGTAGTAATTTATACTGCAATAATTAGCATATGTAGTAATATATGCTGCAATAATTAGTATATGTAGTAATTTTTACTGCAAGAATTAGTATATGTAGTAATTTATACAGCAAGCATTAGTATATGTAGTAATTTATACTGCAAGGATTAGTATATGTAGTAATTTGCAAGCATTAGTATATGTAGTAATTTATACTGCAAGCATTAGTATATGTAGTAATTTGCTGGCTGTGGCGGAAAAAACCTTTTCTAAGGAAAAGAGACCGGACTAATTTAATATTTTTACCATTAATTAGTGTTGTGGGTTTCTCTCGCATCTTTTAATATATGTGCAATATGCACCGGGATCAAATGTTTGTGACAGGTGGATTAATGTTTAAGAATAAGGGAGACTTAACTCTACTATTCTCCCATAAAGGTTCCAAATTATTTTGGAACATTCACTCAAACTTTGTCATTTTGTTTGTTCATTTTTGTTTGTTCTGATAATTCATGTCGGTATCTGATTTGGATACCTACACAAATGTATACTAAAATTGCGAAGAGTCTTTGCTTGAAGTTGAGATTAGAAGTTTCATACAATTTTACCTGTCTTATCCAGATTAACGTAAAGACACCTGGGGTTTTAGCATAAAACTTTTATATATGCACTGTACTACCTAACAAATCTTCTGTGTCGTGTGTATATACTGGGTTGTCATCAGCATATTGCTAAATAAGAACATATATATCGTTTAATGTTATGCCCCTAATACTGGTATTATGTTTGGTCATTATTGCTAATATTCAGCACACAATAGAAAGCTGTAATGGGACAGGAGATCCCCTTGTCTACATCAACGATGAATATTAAACAATCGGGGTACGCGTCCATTCTATATTAAACAAGATACAATATCATTATATCCTTAAAAATGGAGTCAACCATCTTGTTATTCAACTACCAATATTCTAAAACAATTCAAAACTTTTGAAATAAATGTTTAGTTTACTGAATGGAATGTTTTTTAAAAATCAAACAAGAACTGCAAAACTTCGTATTTTATATTTCTCTGCATAAGATATTACCACATTAATAAGCCTGATCTTTTCACCTATAAATCAACCAGAGATGAAGTCAGTTTGATCTTCAAAATGTCGCATAATTGGTGCTACCAGAAACCTAAACTTTTGTCCTGACAGAAACTATATCTTATTTAATAATATTATTCCACAAAACTGTCCTTATTGTCCCCACCTTTCTTCTGAATAAGTGAAAATGTTTATGTTGTAGATGGCTAAAAATATAGGTAAAATAATTTCATTCAGTTGAACCCTTATCTTAAATTCAAATTAATATAAACTAATATGTTATTGCATTTTGAAACTTTGCCCATCGGGCTTTGAAATTTAAATATCAACACCATACTGATTTCCGTTGATGGGATGAAAATGTTCTGTTTGATATTTTGGCATTGACGCATAAATAGGTGGGGCTTATATGAGAATTATCATTTGTGATGAACTGTGTACAACAATGTATGGTTCAAGACAAGCATCATACATTCCTTAAGAGAAGAGAGTGGTTTCATTATGCTATAGATTTGCTTGTGGATTATCTGAATGATCGCTTATATCAAAACTAAAGCTGTACGGACCCTTCGCCGTCTTAAAGTCATTACAATCTTCATCACCTCTTCTCACTTTGACTGTAAATCAGAATGTTACATTTGTTGTAAAGGAGAATTTACATTAAGTCATGTGTTCACAGATAAAACATACACTCTATCGCAAGTATTTCAGGACGTACATGAATGCCGAGTTCACACAAATTTCTTACCTCAAAAAAAATAAATTCACTCAGGGTGACACTGATCGATATATCTGGATCTTCTATTTCTTTGTAGCGCAGGTTAACCTATGACACAATATAAATAAATATTTCATAGTGTTTATAATTTACGATGTCAACATGAAAATGTTCAAAATAATGCTTTTAAAAATTCTTCTCAAGTAACATGTTTTATAGATAACATAAAAAGGCATATGACCTCTTCAACAATCAAAAAGAAAAAGGAAGGAACATAATTATCTACGTTTGTCATCAGAAATAGTATTAATTTTTGTAATGAAAGATGAGATTTCTCTACACTTTAAACTATTAATATCACTAGTTTGGCCATTTTATAGAGGTAGCCAGTATATGAAGTTCTGCTTAGTAGTGTAACTGCCTTTTTCGGACAATTTCTTGTTTTTTTCTTCTTTATCAAGTCTTACATAGAGAACTGTTTCCAGAGGAGACCATATTAACAATGGCTTATTTACAGAGGAGTCCGGACTACACATGGGTCTTTTATGGAGGTTTCATTGTTATTACATTGGTAAAATTTACAGTAACACCAATAGGCGGATTACAGTGGTCTACAATTTTTTCGAAGTCTGCTTCAGAGATAAAATGTAATATTTATTAGGGATTTTGATGTGCTGAATTCAAATATGACAATTAAAACAACTGATTGGCTATTGTTTCAAAGCTATTTAAGGTTTTTACATTTTACGTCAATGTATATTGTATAGATAGTATAGTTTTAATCATAAATTGTAAACCTAGGTCTTTTCATGTGTTTATGGTTGCTTTACTTGATAATGTTTCACCTGTCCTATTTATGTAACACTTTAAAATATAGCAAAAGGGTTATATAAATAAAAAATATATTGAAACAAAAGTAAAAAAAACCCATTATGTATATATAAGTACATAGTTTAGTCCTTATTCATTGTCTACTTGGCGCATTTTGGCTTGTCGCTTGTATTCATTAAATTGGGCATCTCTTGTCACTGTCCAGCAATAGTCTTCACGCATTGATTGGCTCCATTTGCCATGACAGCGTTTCTCCATTGTTCCAATGTCCTGGTGAAATCGCTCGCCGTGCTCGTCGCTCACTGCTCCGCAGTTTAGTAGAAAATAAATATAGATGAGAGTGCCAAAAAATGTATCTTTAGTGACATGTTGCAACCAAGGCTTTTGTATGCCTTGTGGAGGTTTTCCACCAACTCCCTGTGGTTGTCTGCCTTGTTGTTTCCGAGAAAAATTTGTTGCCACTAACTGGAAGGCTTTCCATGCCGTCTTTTCCTTGCCACGCAGTGCACAGTGAAATGCATCATCTCGAAGAATTTCACGAATCTGAGGACCAACAAAGACACTTTCCTTTATCTTAGCATCACTTAACCTTGAAAATTTTCCACGGAGGTACTTAAAAGTTATTTGTGTTTTGTACATGGACTTGACAAAGTTCTTCATCAGACACGGCCTGATGTGCAAGGGTGGTAACAAAATCTTCATTGATTCAACAAGTGGTGGATGCTGAACACTTTTCGACCCAGGCTCCAATGACTGTCGGAGTGCCCAGTCTCTCTTGATGTAGTGGGAATCTCCCGCACGACTATCCCATTCGCAGAGAAAACAGCAGTACTTTGTGTGTCCAGTCTGCAGACCAAGCAAGAGAGCAAGAACCTTGAAATCGCCACAAAGCTGCCATTGATGTTGGTCATAGTTTATGCACCTCAAAATTTGTTTCGTGTTTTCCTAGATTTCCTTCATATGGACTGCATGACCAACTGGAATTGATGGCAAAGCACTGCCATTATGCAGCAAACAAGCTTTAAGACTCGTCTTCGATGAATCAATGAACAGTCTCCACTCATCTGGATCACGAACGATGTTGAGGGCTGCCATCACACCATCGATGTTGTTGCAGGCTACAAGATCTCCTTCCATGAAGTAGAATGAGACAAGATCCTTTTGACGGACACGGAACATGGAAACCCCAACATCATCCTGTCAGGAGATTCCACTGCTGTAGTCTGGAGCCCAACAGCTCTGCCTTACTCTTGAGTAGTTCCAAATTCCTGACAACGTCATTCAGTTCACCTTGTGTTATGAGGTGTGGTTCAGAGGAGGAAGATGGGAGAAAATATGGGTCACGTGACATTGATGGTTCAGGAGTAGAAATTTCGTCTTATTCCTCTTCCTCGTCTGACTCAAGTGAGAATGATTCTGGTGCATCAGGAACCGGCAGTCCTTCTCCGTGGGGTACTGGGCTTATAGCTGATGGAATGTTTGGATAATGCACAGGCCACTATTTCTTCTTTGACACACCTTTCCCAACTGGAGGCACCATGCAGAGGTAACAATTGCTGATATGATCTGTTAGCTCTCTCCAAATCATCGGCACTGCAAAAGGCATAGATTTCCTTTTCCTGTTCAACAACTGGCGAAGATTTGTTGCACAAGTGTTGCAGCATATGTGTGGGGCCCACATCTTGTCCTGATCTCCGATTTTGAAGACAAACTAAAGGTGATAGGCTTTCATAACCATAATGGTTATACTGCGCTTTTGTGATACAAAAGTCACTTCACCACAAACATTGCCGATGTGATCTGGATTGTTCACACAAATACAAGGCATCTCTGCTCACTTTGGCTGAACAAAAATATGTCCCTTTGCAAAATCAAACGCTGACAAATAAGAGAGCACGACACTGTATGATTTGTAAAGCTGATATAGGGCAATGTCTTCAGCCGAGTGATGTAAGCTTTGTTAAGATTGCACGATCCATGACTTCTAGGAATAACATGGTGTAATTCATATCATGTATGACGCAATTCCAGCTTCATATTGCATCATTCATTGTTTTGCCTAAAAAGCAAGTACTGTCCAAAACCAGTCATAGATTTATTCATAGATCCAGTCAAAGATGTATTTTTGTCATTTCTGGTTTAAGTTGAGATCCCTTCCCTTTATAACTCACTTATCCTACGCCATTCCCAAGTCAAGGGTCGTATAAACTGACCCAGTATAATATCTGTAAAAGAAACTAGAGCCAATCAACAATTGTAAGCATCATTTTCGTTCTCAGTGACCCAGAATTAATAAAGTTTGACAACATTTATTGCGGAAGCATTTTGGCTCTAGACCATGGCTATGTTTGAAGAAATTCAATCAGGCGAGATGCGTCCAAGTAACTAGAAAGTCTTACCTGTTTAGGCGATCAAAAAGAGATATATCACGCATCGTTTAATTCCAAATCATCTTTTAATTTTCGAAAATATGCATTATATAGATTAAACAAATGCTATTGTGTTATTGGTTAATAATTCATTACTTACACCGTTCATAATGTGCGAGAAAGCTTCTTTTAGCTTTGCTATCACTAGACCCCTATGTGTTTCTGGCTTTGATTTTCGCACCGTTGATGAATATCTGCAATTGGAGACGAAATATATGTTTAATATATGTGTGTGTCCATGCATACATGTGCGCATGTGCATGTCTATGTGTATGAACAAAGATTCGTAAAATATTAACATGAATTTGATACATATTGTCTTTCTCAGGAAAGAAGTAACAGTAGTAAACACATTTCCATTATAAATTAGTGTCATGCCCTTTGTATTCCGTCATGTTTGCGAATGTCATGACTTTTGCTACGCGATTTGGATTCGCGAGAGTAAAAAATATAGGAATGTAATTATCACACTGGATTCATTTATAATCATTTCTTCCAATCGCATTGCGAATTCATGCTTAAAATTCGCCAACATTTTATGGGCCTGAAATGCAGTATGCACGTATAAACAGATACTCGAGCATGATACCCTCGTTAATTTATGTGCGCTCAACTAATTCATATTCGGGACAACATGTCTACAAAGACATTTGTGACACATAAGCAGGGCACTTTTGCCTTGCTTTCAGTTAAGCAATTAACTGGACAAACATTTGAAGAAACTTTTGTTTGGTTTGGAGCAATGGCTGGGATAGATGGGGATATAATTAACTAAAAGTTGGGAGGCGGTTCATAGACTTGTAGGTAGATAATATAGACAGACGTAGTGATGTAGGTACGTAGGTTGACATATGTAAGTATGTATTTGTTTATGCAAGGAGATTACTGATATGTATGTATGAATGTAGGTAGGTAGGTAGGTACATATATATATATATATATATATATATATATATATATATATATATATATATATATATATTAGATAGATATGTAGATCGATTGAAAGGTATGTTTTATGCAAAGAGTGCACTTACAGCTCCCACGTTCCTGAATCTATCAGTACGGCGACCTCGACATAATAATCTTTCTTCAGATCGCGAGTTGTATCTGTGAAAAGGAATTTGCAATGAAAAAACATATTCAGTTTACATAGTCCCAACCTTTAATAATAAGGATGAATAAAAATATGACCTTTTTGTATTGTATTAATATAGATTACATTAATGTACATGTGTTCACAATATTTTCCATGTGAACTATTATATTCTTCATACTAAGGTATATTCTCATAAGTCATGGAATATTTAAGAACATTCAAGGGATATACTATAATATAACTGAATTGACCATTCACATTCGGAGTTATCTTATCATCGTGATATGTGATAATATATTATCATCGTCATATGTGATAATATCTTATCATCGTGATATGTGATAATATATTATCATCGTGGTATGTGATGATACCTTACCATCGTGATATGTGATACTATCTTACCATCATTATATGTTATTATATAGCACAATCCCCGTTGTGTATCTACATTATATACACTATACCAGTTCTCACCTGTTGCCCCTCTATTATGTAAATCAGCTACATTTCCGGATGATAACGTAGCGTCTGAGCCAGGAAAATGGTTTTGTTTGTGTTGTCTATGGAAACGTCGGAGAAGTGCTATACGTTCTTGGTTAACTTTTTTCTCATTAACATTTGCTGCATCTGCAAGATGAGATATTTTTTTGTCAAATGAAAAGACGTGAGGGAAGTTTAATTTTATTTTTCTGTTTTTCACCACTGTCCTCCACCTTTAAAAAATCGAATATCGATTTAAACGAAGGTCCATAAAGAAAGGAAAAAGGGATTGGTCATAGCGATGTTTCCGTACTTTCTCCCAATATAGTTTTCCATTTAAATCAAGGGAGGAAAATGTGATTAAACTGTAACTGATACAAGGTCAGATATTACTGTAATTTTGTTCATTAAATAAATGTTACCCAAGTTCGTGGCTTTTCAGTAAATACATACAAATAATGTCTGTGCATATTTTATATTCCAAATATAATAAGATATTGCAAACCTTTATTTTCTGCTAAATGTTTTCTTTGGATAGTTGCTTGGTCCTGTAGAACATATCGTTTGCCAAGAAGACCTGGAACTTCCAACATATTTCTTGATGTGTCGTCAGTCTCCACTGGTCGAAGATCGTAACTACTCTCTCCTATTTGTATATTTCCGTTCTAGATTAAGGTAGAGGAGAACATATATGTATGTGTATGTAATCAATGAGATCAGTTACATAGGGTTTTCCCTGTCAGTATTTATTATATGAATCATTTATCTTGGTATTTGAAAGATTAGTAGTTGTGGTGTGAGTAGTAGAGACAACAAAGATACCAAGTCAGAAATCCGGTTTAATCTAGATTCACAAAATTTAGTTGCAAAACCGTGATAACTAAATTGAAATGAACTACACTTGAGATAACCTATTTATACATTTATATTCGCGTATTCTATACTGATCTCTTATCTACTTAATATACACGTGTATAAGACACAGTACTCTCTGTACTAACTATATACTCTTCTTTATGCCTCATGAGGCATTGTGGCCTATGGATAGACTAGCGGAAAATATACTAAAGAGAGCGAGTGCAATAGTACCTGAAAAGGTGGCTAATAATGTTGAATGAAAAAGTAGCTAATAGATTAGCTGCAAAGGTAGCAAATACATTGGCTGAAAATGTAGCTGAAGAATCACTGTCTAAACTATTATCCATAACTGAACCATTACCTAATGTTTTGCCTATAAGCGAATCAATGCCTATGGTTGTACATATAACTGCACCCACAACTGAACCAATACCTAAGGTTGAAACCATAACTGAACCAAAGGTTGTGCCTAATATATCTACCAAATTATAAATATACAGAAAGGATATGTGTATACTTTGTGAGAAAAAAGTAATGGTAAACAATATGAGCAAACATTTGAAAACGTTCCATAAAAGTGGTGACAATAGTGTTACGACTCTATGGTCTAAGAAAAATGTAACAGAAAGAAAGTGAAACCAACAAATCAAGTAAAAAATCAACAAGCAATTTATTACTAGATAATTAAAATGAAAAATCAAAAAGTCACTTACAGTAATGTGTTTTGAAATCCTAATAATCCAATAAGAATGATTGTTCTAATCACAAGTCCTAAATATAGAATGTGTCCTTGAATGTTATTATGTGCCAATGGTCTCCAAAGTCCTGATGTACTAGAAATCTTGATGTGCTGAAGTCAAAATGAAGTATTCCAAAATCTCTGAATAAGTTCACATAAATTCCAAAATTGTCAATCAAAATCCAAAAGTTTATGAGCACTGTTATAATCCAATGAATATTTAAAATAATTCCTCTCTTAGAATTTGGAATGAATTTTCACAACTGTAATAGCTCTTTACAAGACTGATGGTAATGTCGAACTGAAAAAATGTCTACCAAACATGATATATATAAAGATTGGTCACATGACAGAATGTTCTAGATTGGTCACATGACAGAATGTTCTAGAATGTGTGGAATTTTTACTTGTAAACAAAAATCAACCTTGACCTTCAAATTGAGAAAACATATTGATCAAAACAACCTAATTCAAGGACACATTATTATACATGTTTTTCCTAACAACATAAAGATTTAAGCAAATATTAAAGTGAAGAAACATTTATAATTTCCTAAAATATTTATAACATTATATAAACATCATACATAACACCTCCCCTCATAAAGAAAAAGAAAGATTTATATAATAAAGCTTTCTTTTGAATATACATCTAATACTACAATAACCAAAATTACATAAGAACATGTTTTATGATACTGGACTTAATTACATCAAGCAATATTACATGTCTAGGCACGTGAGAGTGCATCTGAAATCACATTGTCTTTTCCCCTGATGTGTTTGATGTCAATGTTATATTCTTGCAATATCAAACTCCATCTCAACAATCTCCGATTTTTATCTTTCATTTTGTTGATGAAAGTAAGGGGATTGTGATCACTGTACACAATAATTGGAGAAAGAGCTGAGGTAACATACACTTCAAAATGCTGTAAAGCGAATATCAAAGCCAAACATTCCTTCTCAATTGTGGAATAATTTTTCTGGTGCTTGTTTAGTTTTTTAGAAAAATAACACACAGGGTGATCCACACCACTTTTGTCTTCCTGAATCAATACTCCACCAACCCCTACATCACTTGCATCAACAGATAATTTAAATGATTGGCTAAAATTTGGTACAGAAAGAACTGGTGCATTCTTAAGCATGGCCTTTAACTTGTCAAAAGATTCCTGACACTTGTCAGACCAATGAAATTTGGTTTTCTTACTCAATAAACTTGTTAAAGGTTCAGCAATTTTGGAAAAATTGGAACAAAATTTCCGATAATATCCAGCCATACCTAGAAATCGCATCAGTTGCTTTTTACAAATTGGAACTTGAAATTCAGAGATAGCTTTGACCTTAGCTTCTATAGGTTTAACTTGACCTTGTCCCACAATATGTCCTAAAAATGTGACACAAGCATGGCAAAACTCACTTTTGCTCAAATTAATTGTCAGATTCGCATCACTGAGTCGATCGAAGAATTTTCGAATGGTTTCCAAATGATCTTCCCAGGTGTTGTTGTAGATAATGACGTCATCGATATAAGCGTCACAATTATCAAGACCAAATGTTATCATGTTCATCAGACGTTGAAACGTTGCAGGCGAATTTTTCATTCCAAACGGCATGACTTTATATTGATAAAGTCCATCTGGAGTTGCAAATGCTGAAATTTCTTTTGCCCTTTCCGTCAGTGGAATTTGCCAGAATCCTTTTAAAAGGTCAAACTTGGTGACATATTCCGCATTTTCAATTTTATCAATGCAATCGTCCATTCTTGGAATTGGAAATGAATCAGTTTTGGTGACACTGTTGACTTTTCTATAGTCAGTACACATACGGAATGTATTATCTGGCTTGGGAACAAGAATACATGGTGAACTCCAGTTACTTTTACTTGGTTCTATGAAATCATTCTCCAGTAGATACTGAATTTCTTTCTTCAGATAGTTCTGTTTGAGAGGATTCATCCTATAAGGATGTTGTTTCACAGGCGCAGAATCTACAATGTCAACGTCATGATAAATTTTACTTGTTCGTGTTGGAACATCAGGAAACAAGTGCTCATAGTCATGTAATAGCTGTTTTAGTTCATTTCTTTCCTGTTGTTGTAGATGTGAAAGTTTCTGGTCTAGGTTGTTCAATATTTCTGAATTCCGAAGATTGGTTATACCAGAGTCACTATAGTCTGATTGTACTCCATCGTTGATATCTTCACTGTGTGGGACAGGTACAACTAAATTAACAGAATAATTAGATGAGCTATCTCTGTCAAAATATTCCTTTAACATATTTATATGACAAAGTTGTTTCTGTTTCCGTCTCCCAGGAGTGTTAATGATATAATTTAAGTCATTTACTTTCTTTTCAACGGTATAAGGACCAAAAAATTTAGCCTGAAGAGGATTCTGAGGTATGGGAAAGAGAGCCAGAACTTTATCACCAGGTTTAAAACTCCTTTCCTGTGAATTTCTGTCATACCTTAATTTCATTTTTGACTGGGTAGTGTGAAGATTAGTTCTTGCTACTTCACAGGCCTTTGACAACTTGTATTTGAAATCAGAGACATAATCAAGAAGATTATTCTTTGAATCTTCATTTGAAAGAAGTTTCTCTTTCAATAATTTCAATGGTCCACGGACAGTATGACCAAAAACTAGTTCAAAGGGACTAAAACCCAACGACTCTTGAACTGATTCCCTAGCAGCAAACAACAACAAATGAACACCCTCATCCCAATCCTTTTCTGTATCAAAGCAATATGATCGAATCATATTCTTCAAAGTTTGATGAAATCTTTCCAAAGCACCTTGACTTTCAGGGTGATAGGCAGAAGATTTAAACTGTTGGATGCCTAATTCATGCATAACTTGTTGGAAAATTCCAGACATAAAATTTGACCCTTGATCCGACTGGACAGATTTGGGAAGGCCAACAAGTGTAAAAAACTTCACCAAAGCTTTCACAATAGTTTTAGTTTTTATATTTCTCAGAGGAATTTCTTCTGGAAATCTTGTAGATGCACACATGATGGTCAACAAGTATTGGTTGCCTGACTTGGTTTTAGGTAAAGGACCAACACAGTCTACTATTATTCTACTAAATGGTTCATCAAATGCAGGAATAGGTTGCAAATGAGCCTTAGGTATCTTCTGATTGGGTTTTCCTACCATTTGACAAGTGTGACAAGATCTGCAGTATTTAGAAACATCACTTTTGAGTTTCGGCCAATAAAAATGATTCAAGATCTTGTGATAAGTCTTACGGACTCCTAAATGACCAGCTAAAGGGGTTTCATGGGCTAAATTAAGAATTTCCTGTCGATATGACTTAGGAACAACAATTTGATAGCTCACTGACCACTCGTCACCAGCGGGTACATCAGGTGGTCTCCATTTCCTCATAAGGACCCCATTTTTCACAAAGTAACACACTGGAACTTGTGTGGCTTCAGTTTCACTAATAGCCCTCTGAAACAAACAAGATATCTCGGGATCTTGCTCCTGTTCAACGACAAGAGATTGTCGTTTGTCATCCTGATTAGAACAAAGAGAATGAGTTGCCAAAAGAGGATCACTGTGATCAATACCATTTGATTGATCAATACCTGAGGAAAAAGTGACCTCATCAAAAGACTGACCAATACATGTGTCAGCTAAAGGAATAATATCCTGATCAACATCACTCTCAAGAGCTCTTTTTGCCATAGCTCTAGTAACTGCACAAGCAGGGTACAAATCAGGGATTTCAGTTTCGACAGGATCAACTTTCTGATCCAAACAAGGCTTGTCAGTTACAAGTGGATTAACCACAACCTTATCTCCAGCTAGGTCATTGCCTAGTAATAAATGAACACCCTCTATGGGTAAAGAAGTCACTGCCCCAACAGTCACAGGTCCAGAAACTAAGTCTGATGCCAAATTTACACAATGAAGAGGAACATTTACAAAGCCGCACTCTACTCCCTGAACAAGAACACTTTCACTTGAAGAAGACTCCTCAGACAAAGGCAAAGTACCTGATAATAAAAGACTCTGAGAAGCTCCAGTGTCCCTTAATATTTTAATTGGGATAGGTTTGGCAGAATCACCAATAAGTGATATAGAACCTTCTGACATGAATGGTTCATAAGCCTCCAAAATAGAATCAGACTGGGGTTTGTTTGACCCAACAAATGTATTGCTTTCAATACAAGACCGTGACCTTGACCTCGTAGAAATAAGAGCATTTGGAAAAGCTCTGTCTTTTCTCTGTTGCTTATTTTTCAACTTGAAGCAATCAGAAATAACGTGCCCTTTCTTTTTACAATAAGTGGACGTAGGAAGAGATAAGGATTTCTGATCAGTCTTATCAGATGTTTGATTCCTAACAGTTGTGCTGTTGTGAAATTTGGAAGTACTCGAATGAGATTGAAATGGTTTTTTACCAGAAAACTGCTGAGAGGACGACTTATTGCCAAATGAAAGTTTGTGAGTCAAGGAATAATCATCAGCCATACGAGCAGCATTTTCCAAAGTTTCCACATTCTGCTCGTCAAGATAGGTTTTAACATCACTATGGATGCACCTCTTGAACTCTTCAATTAATACGAGCTGTCTGAGGTTATCATAACCTTGATCAACTTTCTTGGCTGAGCACCACCTATCAAATAGTTGTTCTTTATCCCTTGCAAATTCGACATGAGTTTGTCCAGTTTCTTTTCTACAATTCCTAAACCTTTGTCGATATGCCTCTGGTACCAACTCATAAGCTTTCAAGATGTACTCCTTAACCACATCATAATCAGTGCTTTGTTGTACTGACAGTGAAGTGTAGACTTCACGAGCTTTGCCAATAAGTACACTTTGTAATAACAAAGTCCAATGCTCTCTGAGCCATTTCAAGTTTTCAGCTATTTTCTCGAAATGAAGAAAGTATTTATCTACTTCTTTTTCCTGAAAAGGGGGTACTAACCTAATATATCTAGTAACATCAAAACCTGGACTTGTGTTTAAAGGAGTGGAGTGTGCTCTGTTTGCCAGTTCTAATTCTCTGAACTTAAATTGCATTTCCCTTTCTTCTCTTTGCATCTGCATCTGCATTTGTATTTGTCTATCTTCTTTCTCTCTCTCTCTCCATCTGCATTTGCATCTGCCTCTCTTCCTTCTGCATTTGTAGCTGCCTCTCTTCTTTCTCTCTCTCTCTCTGAATCTGAAGCTTTGCCAATTCTAAATCCATCTGGTTCTTTAACTCTAATTCCCTTAATTTCCTGTCAGAACGAGATACAGGCTTTCTCTTCAAACTTAAAGCACTATTTTCAAAAAATTCCCTTTCCTACTAAATACTGAATCAAAATAATCTTTATCTCCTGTTTTGTCAATGATACTTTTGCCTCAGATAGACTGTATTTTCTGGCAAGCTCGAGCAACTCATCCTTTCTCATGCACTCTAATCTCTCCTGGGTAGGTTTTGAAATGAAATTCTGAACATTAGATGTCATTGTAAATGCTTGTTGGTTTCACACAAAAAATTTCTCTATATAAAATCTTTGCCAAAGACAAAAAAAAAATCCGAGACAAAATCAATATGAATTTCAAAAATAACTTTAATATCTCTAATATGCTTTAAAGAAATTCAGATCCCGGAACGACGAGCCCCCAATTTCTGATACGACTCTATGGTCTAAGAAAAATGTAACAGAGAGAAAGTGAAACCAACAAATCAAGTAAAAAATCAACAAGCAATTTATTACTAGATAATTAAAATGAAAAATCAAAAAGTCACTTACAGTAATGTGTTTTGAAATCCTAATAATCCAATAAGAATGATTGTTCTAATCACAAGTCCTAAATATAGAATGTGTCCTTGAATGTTATTATGTGCCAATGGTCTCCAAAGTCCTGATGTACTAGAAATCTTGATGTGCTGAAGTCAAAATGAAGTATTCCAAAATCTTTGAATAAGTTCACATAAATTCCAAAATTGTCAATCAAAATCCAAAAGTTTATGAGCACTGTTATAATCCAATGAATATTTAAAATAATTCCTCTCTTAGAATTTGGAATGAATTTTCACAACTGTAATAGCTCTTTACAAGACTGATGGTAATGTCGAACTGAAAAAATGTCTACCAAACATGATATATATAAAGATTGGTCACATGACAGAATGTTCTAGATTGGTCACATGACAGAATGTTCTAGAATGTGTGGAATTTTTACTTGTAAACAAAAATCAACCTTGACCTTCAAATTGAGAAAACATATTGATCAAAACAACCTAATTCAAGGACACATTATTATACATGTTTTTCCTAACAACATAAAGATTTAAGCAAATATTAAAGGGAAGAAACATTTATAATTTCCTAAAATATTTATAACATTATATAAACATCATACATAACAATAGTGATAATTGTGGCAATAATATCGGTAATTCTAAACCAATTAACTCGGCTAACAAGCCTAACCCTAATCCAGACCCTATTGACTCTAATGATGATTATGATACTAACTATTGTAGTCTGAATTAGCTACCATATCAAGGGTAATTCAGCATAATCCATATCTGATAAGAAAGAATATGCTAAGGCTTTTTATGAACTACGTGTAAATAACTGCCCTCCCTATGCTAATTGTGTCATTCTACCAACATATAACTATGGGTATAAGGATGTACATGACCTACTGAGAAAGAATATATTAGTTGACTATAATGACAAAATTATAACAAATTATATAGTTTTGACAGCATATATATTATGTCATTTGCTTCAAATAAAAATATGGCATGTAACAACTGTAATACATTGGCAATGCCATTTGTGAATGATGATTGATATCATTACTAAATGATAACTACTTTACTCATGCTTCTCTCATACATCTTTGATATATTGTTGATAACTCTCGACCTCCCGAGTTATAGAAACGTATCACAAGCTGAGCCGAATCACACACGAGTGCCCAATCTCGATGGTAAAGACAAGATAGATACATGAACCAAAGTTATGTCTTTGGCATGATGTCGAGCTGGACTTAAGCTGATTATGCCAACACAAGGAAGCCACAGATGGTTCACCAATATGATAGCCACGCTTTTATGATGTCAACAGCGTATATCACGATAATAAGCTTCCTCTGACTGCAATCATGGGAAGTATATACAACCGATCTTCCTAGCTTTCTACACATCAATGGCTCGCAGACAGCGCCTATGCGCTTGTTAAGAAAGTGACAGCCTTCAGCAAAATAACGGGATACAGAAGAAAAACTCTAATGCACTCCAGGGTAGCCATATAGCTTTCCGTGGGGGTCCACCCAAACGTATGCACTAGAAAGTATTATTCTACCTTTTACGGTTGCAATCGCAATACGAAGAACCACCGGACTGAGGCTCATTAATACATTCGATATATAAAAGTCTACAAAGCTTGCCAAGGTCTAAGTTCAGCGAGCACAAACTCATACTAAAAGCCTTGTGTCCATCAGCAACGCACAAAATTGTGTTTGGTTGGGCTTTGTATTACCAAGAATAACTCAGTATGACAACTGATGCCTACTGATTGGATGATTATTCGGTGTGATAACTATTTTCTCAACCCCAAACTTTCGTAATCAAATAAATAATCATCATCATCTCTCGAATTTAGAAATAAAGACGGAAATATAAATACTCAGATATCTGGATCATTACTATATTTTTCATAACATTTAAGAGTACCAGAAACTTCAAACTGAGTGCGAATAATGATTCTTTCTTAGAAGTGTTACTTTAGTCTATGTAAAACGTTTTGATATGTTTTGCATTGGAAATTTCCAATTGAAACCACGGTGTCCGAAATTGAGAGCTTTAATTCGAAATCCAGTCCATCTTGAATGAAGCAGCACAGCATGAGCCCATATATTGTTTGGATAAAGCTTAGCTATCTCTCTTGGTTGAATACAAATTAGTATGTTGCGACCAACATCTTCGACATAAAACTTAAGTCCGAGCTTACTTGAGTAGAAAATCGAGCAATTGTTATCAAGTTTCACAGATCCGTTGTCTTATATATGTTTTGGGACTATTCTGCCAGGAGTTTTTATTTCAGCTGCCACTACTTAGGTTTACAGAAAACAAAGATTGTTGTTTTTACTGTACTTTTTGGAGCGCAATTTTACATGCAACCATAGTGGCTGATCTTATTGTCGTTGATGTGGTGATGGTGGCGGACCTAGTTTCTTCTGGATTTAAAACTAACCGCCTCAGGCCAACTCCCTAACAACTTTGACCACGGCGATAACACAGCATCGAGAAAAAATGTGTGTACTCTTAATAATGATCCATGAGCTTCAGACACAGAGTAAAACAGGGAATGCGTGTGTATGTGCGTGTAAATCCTTGCAACATAGGACTCAGACATAATGGAGTAATACTAAGAAGACCAATGAATACAGTATGCACCAAGTTGGAGCAATAGGTCCTAAATTGTATTTCTGGACTTTATTCTGCGCAAATGAGTACCTGAGAACAATTGAGGTTGTCCGTTGGCAGGTCTACAAAAAAAAAAAAATAGATGTGAGTGTATCTGGACAATGTCTTGTCTTACTTTTTCATTTGTACGGCTTCCATCAAGCTATACCTTCGTGTGGCTTATAATCTACAGCTGTTCTAAATCACTAGGTCACTTATTCTTGCACTGTACAAGAAAGATATTCTGATCTCTAGTTGTAGCCGCAAGTGCTATACATAGTCTGCACATTTAAATATCATAATATACTTACTATGACTATGTCAGAGCACTGTTTATTTGATCTTTCAACACATTTGACTGTCATGTATGCTCCATTCCCCCTGTCCTGGTAGTAACCCACAACCTATTGAAATAAATACGTTTACATATAGATTGGAAGGTAGGAAGACAGGTAAGTAGGTATTTAAACTAGTAAGTATGAAAGTTGATTGAAGTCAGTTTGCTACTTAAGTAGATATTTGTGTCGTTAAGTTGGTAGGTAGATAACTTGGTAGATAATACTGTTTTGTGTCGATCATCCATGTGGATGATTAGTTGATTAGTGATTAGGTAGTGGGTATTTGGTTGGATATGTAGGTAGATAAATATGTAGGTTTGATGATAGGCTGCTGTTTTAGGCGGGCAGTTCTTTCAATTTTTAGTTATGAAGGCGCGTTTCAAGAAAAGATTAAAACATGAAAACTTGAAAAAGTACATAAGACTTTCATTAAGTGCAACACGTGGACTCCAAAAATATAGGAGCTTTGAGGGGAAACATGGTGACTGTGACATGGGATCAGATTTTTGGTCGAAGATCAGTAGTACTTCATGGCTATCTGGGTGAAGCGTGATGATGAAGGGTATTCGTTCACGTTTTCTTTTCATCTGCAATTTGTAAAGTCAGCACTATTACATATTTGTTCTTTGATTTTTGCATCGCTTCCGGTATTGCATCTATTTATAGCTCCAGCTTTGTCAGATATCATGTTAGCTATCTGCGGCTCTCAATGAAACTTGTTATGTATGATGTTTATATAATATTATATATATTTTAGGAAATTATAAATGTTTCTTCCCTTTAATATTTGCTTAAATCTTTATGTTTGTTAGGAAAAACATGTATAACTAGTGTCCTTGAATTAGGTTGTTTTGATCAATATGTTTTCTCAATTTGAAGGTCAAGGTTGATTTTTGTTTACAAGTAAAAATTCCATTAAGATGACACACATTCTAGAACATTCTGTCATGTGACCAATCTAGAACATTCTGTCATGTGACCAATCTTTATATATACCATGTTTGGTAGACATTTTTTCAGTTCGACATTACCATCAGTCTGGTAAAGAGCTATTACAGTTGTGAAAAATTCATTCCAAATTCTAAGAGAGGAATTATTTTAAATATTCATTGGATTATAACAGTGCTCACAAACTTTTGGATTTTTGGATTTTTAATTGATGATTTTGGAATTTATGTGAACTTATTCAAAGATTTTGGAATACTTCATTTTGACATCAGCACATCAAGATTTCTAGTACATCAGGACTTTGGAGACCATTGGCACATAATAACATTTAAGGACACAGCCGTGAATTCTAAACATTCTATATTTAGGACTTGTGATTAGAACAATCATTCTTATTGGATTATTAGGATTTCAAAACACATTACTGTAAGTGACTTTTTGATTTTTCATTTTAATTATCTAGTAATAAATTGCTTGTTGATTTTTTACTTGATTTGTTGGTTTCACTTTCTTTCTGTTACATTTTTCTTAGACCATATAGTCGTAACAGACTTATATCATCAGAACATATTATTCTGACTCTACGTGTTTGACTGTATGGGATCTTTGGGTGCTGTGTCTTGAGTGGCAGCTAGATGGAAGAACATATTGATGCTTTTCATTCGGTGTAGAATAAATGTATGTTTGTTTGGAACAATTTAGTTTTTGTGTCAAAAATATATGATAGGTGTTAGAAATTTCGACAGTGAATTTGATCGAATGACGGAAATTATGGGTTTGATTTATGGGATATAGCTTGCAGAAGCCAGAAGTTGGCTTTCAAATCGGCTCATATGAGGCAGCAATCTTAGCCCCATAGCTTTTCCGCTTATCTGGAGGTAGCTCTTTTCACTCAACTAAAAGTTGTCGTGATTAAAAAAAACAGAAGTTTGAACATACATTTTTAGGGGGCGTCTTAATAACTATGTTGGGTGCTAACGGTTCTCTGACTTGATTTTTTTGTAGCCCTGCTTTGTGTGTGTTTGTGTTTGCGTGTGTTTGTGTTTGTGTGTAGAAATATTTCTTGAGTTTACCATGAAAGCAAAAATATTAGTGTCATAAAGCAACAACTATTTGTTTACAAGTTTCGATGGAATTGTTGATTTGTTGATATGGGGGATTCTGAAACATTCGTGAAACTCAATAAAACAATTTGAGGGTATGGTGTTAAAGAAAATGGGTTGCATGAATCCTGATAGCAACTTTATGAAAACAGTGGGGCACGAAGAATGAATACATTCCGTATTTAATGTGAGTAAATATACAAATTTGTATTCAGATAAATTTGCAAAGTAAATATACAGATTTGTTTCCAGGTAAATGTAGAGAACAAATCGAAGTTCTAGTAATCTTTACAAGGTCAATATATAGTGATTCAACAAAAAGAGAGATAACATTCATGGAAAACAAAGTTCGATTAAAAACAGATCATGGTGGTGCAGTATATGAAACAGCTGCTTTTGAATCAACCATATAATTCGCAAAATTTGACATAAGTTTGAAATCACTCAAACGTTTAAAAGAATTTATAAAAACGTCGCAAATGGTTGAAAATAAACAGTTGCAGTTGTTGATGTATTTCTGGTTGGTTTTGTGACCACGCCTAAAAAGACTTTTTCAAACTTCACCAAACACGGCCACAAGAAACAATATTTCAAAACACCTTTGCTAGTGTCCTGAATATACAGTTGTGTACACAAAAATAAATCAATTGTGGAAACAATTTAAACAAAACAAAATCAGAAAAAAAATTACGCTGAATTGAAAGAGTACTTCACTTAGTTATTTACCTACACTTTATACAAGCAAGTTAGAATCAGCATTATATGCATAAAGATATATGTAAGTCATATGCATAACTGGTAGCAAGAAGATAAGGTCTACATGCACGCAATTAAAAAAATACAAAGATGGATACAAATACATTTTGAAAGAGATATCTGTCTCTTCAAACTAAGCCTGCGCTAGAAAGATAAATCCCACAAATAACGTGTATATATGAAGCTTGAAAATAAATTGTCAATGACATAAATCCTGAAAAGATACAGTTTGATGAGGGAAAACAATTACATTTCAACTTACTTATACAACAAATAATATGTAGTGGACAAGTTCAAGATAACTCTGAAGAGCAGAATGTGAACGTAGTTAACTCTAAAGGAAACCAGAAAGTGGGCTGATGTTTTGTCAAATCTATTTTATGGATACAATAACACCCATCACACGTATATAGACAAGACAAGAAAGAAAACAATTCAAAAATAAGGATCAATCACTTTGGTTTTAAAACAGCGGATACACGTAGAACTGCTAAATATAAAATTGGTGAAGCAGCCATAATTACAAAATATAAAGCAATATTTGCAAAACGCTACCTTGGTAACTTACCGAGGAAATAATCAATTAATTTGTTTTTTTTAAATGGATGGTGATATTGAAAGAGTTTTTTACGAAGAAGAATTATCTAAATACGACAAACAATATGACATGTGCAAAATTGAAAAGATTTGAAACCTACAGAAGGAAAGGTAGAAAGTATGTACTTGTCAAATGGAAAGGGCATGACGAATTATTTAGCTGTTGTGAACCAGCAAAATATTTTATTACGTTAAAATAAACGCTGTGTCAAAGACACATCTATTCGCTCAAGACGATAGAGAACGCACACAACATAGATAGCATTTTTAACGAGCATGACAACTTTAAGGTTATCAAAGAGATCTTCTAGAAAGTAATATATGTAGAAAATAAAACAGCGCATTAGAGAATTAAGGAGCTAAAGCATACCAACAAAGTGATTGTTTTGTGTTCATAACACCAGAAGGATTAAAGAAAGTACTCACAAAAACAGCACAGGTAAATAATATAATGGTACACACGAAAAACGAGATACGGTGATTACAATGTAGACAATGTCCTAGCATTTTAATAAATGTCATTGACGAAGAAATAAAAAGAGTTAGCGTACAAAATATGAAGCTGATTCCTTCTACAGCACACAAACGCCGACAAACAAAGACTAAAAGTTGGGTTATGATATCAGGAATAAAATAAAGGGTAATAAATTGCACTTAGATGTTGATACGATCTTGGGGACACTTAAACCTCTTTCAGATTTCATTCAAGATATATTTTGCAGAAAGTCATACAAATAATTCATCAATTATCCTTTTTTCCTGGACAAAACGTTTATCATGAACAATTTCAAGTCATCAACAAACCTTCAATCTTAAAAGGAGACCATAAAAATAACAAAAATAAGTAGATATGTCAAGATTTTAAAGATCAGGTTGATGAATTAAAAACCGGTACATCATAGTGTGTTTATATACAGATTTTTAAAAATATTCTGTTTTCAAATAACTATTTTTTAGACAGTTATTGAACTTAAACTACTGAATAAATGCTATAGTAACATTCTGAGAGTTTTGTCTAAAAGAGCTACGGTATTTGTAAACTGGTACAAGCGCAAATTAGAACAACTGATAGAGAAAATATTAACACTAAATACAATATGTTACAGATGTAAATATTCTGTACAAGAGACGAGATTAGTTAGGTAATACAATAGAGGAAATTAACAGATTAGAGAGAGAATTAAACACCAGAATTACTTAAGAAAGTGACACAGGTAAATACAGGCTCAATGTATCTACACAGAGGCCAAATTCCATATACAAAGCATACGTGAACATTGTTCAACACACTGCTATTTTAGTTTGCACAAAACAAACTTTTTCTAGATAAATGGATTTCAGACTTTATAAAATAACACATATAACAACCCACCTTGCATTGCAACTGGGACTAATGACTCAAAATGGCTAACTCGCCTTAATGAAGTAAACATATCAAATTAATTTAATAACCTATAATTTACAACACTCAAGCTCAAGTTTTCGAATAGCAACCATTACACAATTATGATCACAACACTTTAAACTTTGACAATGATGATTCTACAAAAATACATATCAGAGTGACATGACATTTTGGCAGATACACAAGAATGGCTGTGTGGACGGCAACATTTGTCTGTTGGATTTCCTTAATGTAGTTCAAATCAATATACAAATTTTATATTTATTTTAAGATGCAAAAACAGTTTTCTGAATGTATAATGCCTCTATATGAGGACGAAGAATTCAACTCAAATAACAATAGCATTGATTTAAAACAATGTAATTTGGTTTGCAAGAACTTTATAATTCTACCACATCATGACTGGAAGATATATGAATGCAAAACAAATACTTGATAGATAAACAGCCAGCAGAAGAACATACAACTCAAGACAAAGCTTTTGGAGAACCTACATCTCATTTTGTGTTAGCTGTTCGCTAACGTTAATATGACTATGGATCAGGCACAGATGAGTACTGGAGAACATTGTCATCTGATAAAATGAATTAAATGATAGACAAATATATACTATTATATATATATATATATATATATATATATATATATATATATATATATATATATATATGTACATACTATTGCTGTAGTTATACAATACATTTTTACACCCTTTTCTTTCAACCTTTCACCTAATAGTAATTTTTCTCTCACTTTTGAACTGATTTTTTTTCAATATTTTCGCTATTAATGCTTTCCAACTGTGTTTGATGCCCAAATACTTGCAATTTCTTAATTTCAGTGCATTCGAACTACTCATATAACACATCCTTTTTGTTTGGGTCCTTTTCCTTGATGATGTCCATTTCAAGCTTTTCTGTCGTTGTATTTACCTTTTCAACGTAATACTCTTTCCTCTTTTGTATCTAATAATCTTTTCACCACAGTTAATAGTTTTTCGCTTTGAATTATTTCGTGGTAATCATCAGTGTTAATTACTTGTTACTTGTTCATCAAATATTTGTGTTTATTGTGGGTTCAAAATGATATACCCCTTCAGAGATACTATAGGATTTAAATTATGTTTCTTCTGTTACTTGTGATACACATTAATAAATGCCTTTAAACCTATAATTTGGAATAAACTTCTGTCTGCTAGTTCAACTTTGAATGAGATAAATTTTAAAAAGCCAACTGAAAATAAGAATTTTAAAAATGTTTTTAAAAAAAAAAAAAAAATACACAATGAATAAAATGTGGACCGATTGATTTGTTGTTGATGCATTAGTACCTTTAACTACACATGTTTGACTACTGGGTCATCATTGCAGTAATCTATCTGTGTTATGCAGTAAAGTCTAGCAATGACAAAAGAGTAGACACTGCTATACAAAATGTTTTCAGTGATGAAGTTAAAAATCTTGAATGATTCAACATTTGTCTCATGATCTAATATGTCTTGCCTTGAAGGAATGTTATAATTGTTAGACCTGTTTTCACTTGTTATCATGTATTTTGTGTTGGACCACTGAAAACATTTCCTTTCTTGTTCAGGATCAGAAAATTGAGAGAGAAACACGGTAAGACGTGATCAACTTCAAGGTCGTTATCACGAACAATTTCGGGTTTTTTAAACTTTTTACAATCTTCGACATAAATCTATTAATAGTACATTCTAGCACATTTAATGTCGTGCCTGATTTCATGTTCTATTTTAGTGCTGACAAAATTACGCTTCTTGTCAAATTAATTAATCTGAAGTTTTCATGATTGTGGTACATGTTTCTAAACTACTTGCAATAGTGATCTTTATCTACATTCTTCCATTTTTAAAAATATCCTTTATTTTTATTAATCAACCTTTTTACGCCTTTGTACATATTTTTGTAATAACTGTGTTTGTTCGACTCAGTTATATCTTTATGTTAACATCATTTTGAACACGTTTCAAAGTCCGTCTTGTTTATTTAAGCAAATATTTTTTAAAGTAGCTTTCACAACTGAAAGTAATGTCGTAGGTTATTTTATACTAATCTGTATATCATCTTGAAATCTTTTTCAGTTAAATTTCCAAATTTAATCGTCAAATAAATATAAAGTACAAAGAACATAAATCAATATGAAAAAGATTATCACAGAACCAGAGAAAATAACTACACAAAAGCCAAAAGATCCACGTTGAGTAAACCTTCGAAGACCTGTTGGAAAACGTTCACCTCAGTTTAAAAAAAGTAAAACAAAAACAATTAAAAAAACTATAAAAAAAACAGTAGAACGAATAAACAAAGAACATTTATACTCTAAAACGGCAAAGATATTGCAAAGAAGATCACACAAACATTTAGCAAAGCCAAGCAACACAATATAGTATTACATGGGTGCTGCTGTCGCTATTTTTGTATCTTTGTCATTTTGTTAAGAAATACAGAGTTTTCTTTACAGAATCTTCGTACCTCTATGTAAGGATTCTCAAATGAATATCAACATTCTGTTGACAAAATGTTGGATCTAGCGATAAACAATCAACTAAAGTACAACTATCTAACGGAGATAACATTAGAGCGGCTGCAACCCAATACCATAAGTGTTATAGAAGAACATTTTAAGTATGCAAAAACGTTTCCGTGATTTGTCAATGGATTAATTAGTACATACTGAGGAAAACAAAAAACATATCAGCACATTTTATAATCCAACATTAACCTCAGCTCTTGCATGCAATTGTCTTTAAAGAGGCTGCTTAATATGTCAATAGTTTCACCATCAACAATGGGCATTGAAAACATTTTCAAGCTAATAATTCCTCTTGTATTTAGTCAGTTCGCATTCGACTATCTGACAGAAAATGGACTTTTACGTGACAGCGATAACACACACAATTTATGTAGCTAACTGTTTTCGCTACATAACCAATACAATGTCGATCGAAACAAAACACAAAACAAAAACAAAAACAAACATTATTAACACCATTTACTATGCAACATTAACCTATACGCTTACTGTTGCCAACATCATTCGTGTATACCAGATATTGTTTTTTATAATTGGTCCACCATTAACAATGTGTCTTGATTAATTTACAAGTTAATCAGTTCAGTTTCATTTAGCCAGTTCAGAATCGACTCCCTTATAGCACATGGACTTTTACCTGACAAAATTGTTAGGCGGGAAATAAAGTAGCATAGACAATGACTGAAAAAGTACAGACCAAAATCATATACATACAAATTAAGGAGATTAGAACATATTTGATCAAGCAGATTTAACACTATAACGGTATCAGAAGGAAATGTAAAGTTTTGAATTGGGTTGAAGCATGAATGGAAATAGTTTCAGTGTATGTGCTTCAGCAGCTGGTTTGTGTTATTAGGAGTAGCTAATGGAATAGTTGTTCTAAGAACCATTATGTAATTTATCACAGTAGTTATATGAATTTGTTTTCAAAGATTTGAATGATAAGATAATTGGACAAAAGGATTTTGAACATTTTGAAACAGTAATATATACAATCACCAAGTTGAACAGTATCGATTACACGATAACCAAAGCGACAAGTAACAACCAAGTACCACCAAAATAATCACGAATAGTCAAATCATCAACGAAAACAACAGAAAACGAAATATATTTTGCCAATCCAGTTGATAACAGAAATGAAAAATTATATATATGATAGAAGATGATACTTTTTATTGTTGGCTTCGATAATATTTCCGATAAACTCAAATAGAATATATTTTACTAAATCAGTGATAAGAATGAAATGAGGACTGTGTCAATCCATGATGGTTGTATATGATATATCAAAGAGGGAATAACAGCAAATGATGATAAGGAAGAAAGTATTATTATCGAATGTTTGAAACTCAACTCAAACGTTCAGATAACTCCGAGTAACAATTACACAGTGCAAATAACCAACTTCAATTCAAAATAGCAGAATTAAATCACCATAGTGAAATACACGCATCTACTGAATCTGATACAGCTTGTGAGGTTTATAAAAAACAAAAAAAAAAACATTTATATATTCACCTCGACCAAATTAATAACAAATGGGTTTTTTTTAAAATGCAGTAATGGTTATTATTGATGTTAGCTATAGCTTTTGACAGTTAAAATGATGTTTTTGGTTGAGACTTTCTTCATACAGTGTTAATGGTCATTAAAATCAATTACAGACAGGTACCATTAACATATTGAATATTAGCATCATAGATGAATATGGAAAATATATAGATTTTCATGCTATGCTTTAGCGGTAAAATAGCTGTGCTTACTCACTGAAGATTCCAAAATAATCTGAAGATGAAATTTACATTGTAAAGGAAATGCTATATACTATCCTTAAGATAGCAATGTTTAAATAATTTAGCTTAAAAGAATAACCTTGGATGAAGATTTAATACCAAGGCAAATAAAAACTGGAAGCGGTTGTAAAATATGTGACTCACAAATAAAACAAATCGCTACAGCAGCAGTTATGTTTGAGGTGCAATATCTAATATATACACGAAGCAACTATCTTTTCAACTTGTTTGATCCTAATGGTAACGTGGACAAATAAATTTGACATGATAAAAGCTTGAAGATTACCAGAGAAAAAAATCAGAATTCAATTAAAAAGACCAAAGACACTTAAATGGTTCAATAACAAATTGAGTTAGTTTGGATACTCAGTAATAAACAACCTTGATGGATGTTTTTATATATACTCATCTACTCAAGGTGCTGATCACCAAAATGAGTTAAACAATCCGGCGAAACTTACAAAAAAAATCCCCCAAAAATAAAAAAAAGATATAAAAAGACATCAACCAAAAAAAAGTCAACCTAAACTTAATGATTTTTTAACAATCTTCTACCAAGTACAATACGAATACATGTTCAGTGGACTTGTGTTGGGTGTTGGTGTATATGTAGCTCAAAAGTTTGTGTAACATAAATAGTGAAGATGTCTACTGATAGTAAATACATAAATCATAATACACTGGAAAAGATAACTGTGCGAGTTTAATAACTAAATCAAACACATCATTGTATCAAATAGACTCGTTACAGATATAAATGTCAAAGATAAGTTAAAATATATATTCGTTGTACCTCAGGATTGTTATCGTGTCGTTTTATATAACGGTGAAAGGAGATGCTAACAATGCCGTTTTATAATTATTGTGAAAGTCATGATCATAATTTACATTAGCGATAATCTTATCAAGTTAAATGACTACAACGTTTTCATGGAATGCAAAGTTTTGTAGTTATCAATTTCGGTTTGAATAAACAGGATTGATCAAGGTATAATGAAACAAAATTTAAAAACAAAAACAAACTACGAATAATACTTTGTTTCCAATTGTCGACTGTGAGAATCTTGAAGACGTGAACAAGAAAGAAGCTACCCTAACTAATTGTATTTAGTATTGCCATTTTTATAAGCATAAAGTTCGTGATTTTATTTTTCATATCTATGTCGTATCTGTTAAATGCCTTCGTTAGTTCCACTTTTAGTCATCAAGTTCATATCATTGTTTGTTATTAATCCAAGTTTAACACCACATAGCTTTAAAGACGCATCATAAACTAAATCTGGTACAGTCTAATAATGTGATGCATCAGGTTTGTGGTTTTTTCACACATGCATTTCTGAATTAATTGAATATGTCACATAGCATCAAAGTTTATTTTGTCATGTAACAGTCGTGTAGATCAATTAACATTTTAAGACTGATTTGTAACATCATATATTTGACATACTGATAATCATCACTGTATATGCTTTAATCGATAAGTGATGAGTAAACATTTTCTTGAATGGCGTAGCTGTTCCATTAAACGTTTCAAACTATCCATGTATTTGAATGGATAACTGCCTTTTCGAGGGAACCGATGTTCCATATGTTCAAAGTGTTTCATTGTTTTTATATATTTTGTATCGTTTGAATTTTTAGCCAACTGGGCAAGAGCTTGACTCAGAAATCTATAGATATCTGTTCAACTAAAAGTCTCGTTTCCTTCTTTCATGATCTTGTCACTTTTAAAGTCCTTACTAATTGATACGTACTTTTCATCAGTGTTATGTATATTCTATATCATAGTCGGGATCTTGACGTACCATCTCCTTGATACACGAATGTAGTGACTGAACAAAGTGATTAATTTCAGATAGTTATAATTCAAGTAGCAATCGCTATATACATTCCAGTCAAGGAATAATGGTTGCGAACTTTTGTCGTTCTTATTATTTTTTTCTCACAGATATAACAAATGTCATTTGAATTTTAATGTTTTTTTTCTCCATCCTCTATGAGCACCATACGTTTTGCATTTTTAGTTTTTAATTCGTTGTATACTCTTTTTTTATATCTTACACAATCACTTGTAGAACACCTTAATGTCATAAGACTTTGTGAATTGCCTTCATATTGATGCAACATGTTGAAGGAACGTGTTGATGTATTGTTGCTTTTTTTCAGTCCAAGATAATTCCCTTGAATAAGTAACAGTGTTACATTTAATCGGTGCACAGCATAGAGACCGTGAACATGGTACGCTGATTCAAAGTCAGCATAAACAACAAACAGAGCTTTATGATTGTGATGAGATTTTTTGCATTCTTCAACTGACCCCTCTTTTGGCGTTATATATTTTGAGTTCTCTGCACTGTAATACAATGCTGTCTGCTCTGATAACTGATTTGGTGTATTGAACAACTTAAAGAATTGTTCCATATTCAATATGTATATCTACGTGTATTAATTTGGGTCGATGCTATCCTTAATAAAAAAAACTTCTAACTTTCTATGCCTAAGTTACTCTGTTAGCTTTAATTCAGTTTCTTTTCATATCACTTTCTACCATGTAAACTATTTCATACACATTTACAGCTATATAAAATTCTTTCTCAAATGTGCTTTTGTATGCAGTTTTCATCATATAGCTATTAAACGAATTTGAGTACTTATTAAAAATGTGGATTTTGTTGTGAAGCATTTAAAATCGATCTTACTGCATAAAATAAATACCATCTGTTTTTCGGTCTATCTCTCTATCTATATATAAATGCATAAATGCACACACACACACACACACACACACACACACACACACACACACACACACACACACATATATATATATATATATATATGCGTGTGATTGTGTCTGTGTGTTTCAACTGAATAGTTGATACCTATCTATGTGCAATGTTAAATAGTCAGTTCTGTCAAACATCCATTTCGAACTTTCCTTTAATTATTTCCAGATTTAGTTTGTAAAATATCAAATTAGCGTCAATGGCATCATTAATGACACCTCTTTTCACTGCATTTATAGGTTTCGTTGTATGGCAAAATGCTGTGTATTAAATTTTTCTACTTGATGAGTAGGTCGCTTCATCAACCAGATCATCAAGTCTACCTATTCTTTCACAGAACCAAAATATCTCTAATTTTCTGAAGATTATTTTTAGCAATTAAGGCTCAATGCCATGAAGATATTAATGCAAACCATTATGGGTTACCACTGCATAATTTGTAAATATTGGCATTTCTGTTCAATGAATCTCTAAACATTATCATTATGAGTACATTCACAATTTGCTTATATGTAAGTCTTATTTTTATTTTAAGATAAGAGGTGTATGCATAGATCCTCAAGTTTTCTCATTCTTGCTTTGTAATCGGTAAATTATGTAATTATGTCAACGTCATTGATGTATGTAAATAACATTAATTTCAAGATATATTTCCTTATTTTGTATAGTTTTGTTCTCTTTAATTATTTAGGGCGGGTATTTGTTATTGAATTTTTTTAAAGATTCTTAGTTTTCAAAATATAAAATTTTTGAACGATATAAGTTTTCAAACTTTTAAAATGTTTAGTTGTTTATTTTAATTGTAATATCTTTTATTTATTACTTTTTAATGTATTTGTATATTGTTTCTTTTAAATATTTTAACTTTTATGAATATATTTAATTTTTAAACTTATATTTACCCACCACAGTGTCTAATTTATCTGACGCTGTGAGTAAGAATCATATTAATATATTGAAGGATCATCAACGTGTCGTATTATATATCTTTTGTACACTCTGTCATCTTTCTGCACACTTTTTATTGTTTACATGCCTACTTTTAGTTTGCCCTTATTATTTATGACATCCCGTCCGATAGATTTTGTTACACACATTTAGTGTTCGTCACCAACGTCATCAACATACTTATTTGTAAAATCGCCACTTATTTTTATATTCTTTTTTATTTATGACATGCCGTATGACTCATTTTATTGTATTTCTTTATTTATTGGCGTATTGGTATTTAGTTTAAGCTTACTTCATATACTAAGGTGGAGTCAAATAATACGGATGCTAATTTCCATAAACACTTTTCTTGTGCTCGTTATCTCAGACAAAGTACAGCACGTTAAATACATATCTTTCTGTCAATTATCTTTAAAAGTATACAAGCCCTACCTGTGATTGTTTTGAACAAAGTTTACACATATAAATTATATATTTTAACTATTTACCTTTGTTATTGTGTCATTGGCTCTTTTTAAAAACATCTATACTAATAACATATGTGCGGTTACAAAGGTAGTAACTCATCATATCAATTGATCTCCCTTTGACCATGTTTTATCGAAAATACAAGTTTAAATAGGACATTAGTAAGGACTTAGAGTACATTTTACAAGCGTTTCAGAAATCATAACCAAGTGTGTTTAGGAAACTGTACATTGCTTCAGAAATCCGATTCCAGTGTGTTTGAGAAACCCACTTTCTTACCATCGGATTGTTCAATTAAATTGTATAAGTGTTTCAGAAGCCCCATGCGTATATAAATATCAGTGCCTACACTTTGAATAAGGTAGCTAGTAATACAACAGTACGTTTTTGTTGTAATTCGTTGAAAGCTTACCTCCTTTTCCAAATGTCGTTCTTTCGCCAGAACTGATCGACCATCTTTCAATTTTCGGACAAAATAGACGTCAGCGTTTGGATTAATCTCATGGTTCCTCTTCAAATTTAACGTCAATGAACCTGATCCGCGCCTGAGATAAAAGGTCAACTCATCAGCAAGGTCAAGGTCACTGAGTGTCCGTTTGTCGGACTGGAATCTTGTGGTCACATCTTTCAACCAGACCATTTCTGAGCCTGTATGTGCTGGCAAAACGGAGATGAGAAAAAGTAGATAGATACAGTACTCGGTCATCAGTTAAGTCACATTAGTTGAAATAAGAATAAATTAATAAATAAACGCATTTTTAACTAAGTACACCCACTGGTCATCTTCCTAATAAATCAATAATGTATCGTAACGTTCTAATAATAATAATAATAATAATAATAATAATAATAATAATGCATTTCCATAATCAAGTGTACTAGAATGTATTTATAAAGTTTTTGTTAAGTTAGCAATGACAGCTAGAACTTATAAAAAAAATGTCATTAATTTTCCGATGAGAAAGGACTACAATTAGAACTTACTATTATTTGTCACCATATGGTCATTATAGTGCCGATGTACCGTTAAACGCTGATACATACATCATGCACATCTAATAACCGACTAAGTCCGACTCTAAACATAATATGGAGCACCTTTAAAGTAGAATACTACTCAACCATTTTACATCCGGGAAATGCTAATATTTACAAAAAAATTGAAAAGTGGTCTATAGAGAGTGCGACAAAGTGAACAAACTGGCGTGTCGCCTAGCTAGTTTGGGCAACAATGGTACCATTTTGACATTGCTTTTCAAGCTAGAAGTTTAGATGGGATTCAACGACGTTTTCTGCTGGTTGTGACTTTCTTGCAATACCATTTAGGAATGTGGTTCTTCATTTTGTTGATTTTTGCATTCAAACACGAATTATGTGGACCTGGCAATCCTGCAGCCAACTTCGGTAACATACGCTGCCCCTATTTTCGAAAGTAATTTAATTTAGGTTTGCAGTCAAAGCTCAACTATTCCCAAATTTTCCATTGTTTTCATTCATGATTATGAGTGTGATTAGAATTAAAATCGCTAGTTAATTAAACAGTTTTAGTATTGTATTTATTCAAAAGGTTTTCCCTAAAAACGTTTGCCGCAGAGTGTAAAATGTACTGTATGGGTAACATTGAATAGCAAATGCAATCAGGTCACATAAAAACAGTCACTTACGATTGCAACTCTTCATATTGAAAATTATTTTTAAGTAAGTTAATACTTGTAACCAACTTAGTTTTATTTGATGTTCGCATGTAGGCATTTGCGGATGGTAACTCGTTCTTGCTTACATAAATGTACATAATTGACGTATTTTAAAATTTTAAGATCTGTCCATCCTGACGGAAAGAGAGTTGTGGAGGTAAGGAGGTAATGAGGGAGAGGTAAGGAGGAAGAAACAAGCAGAAGTAATGGAACATATGAAATAGGCCTATATATGAAAATATAAGTTTGAATAACAAATATAAGAGCATTCAAATTTCCTGACTGGGAAACAAATCAGTTCCAAAAGTGATTATACCACTGTGGCGATAAAAATGGTATCGCTACTCTAGCGATATAATTTTTCTCCGACTGATACAATTGAATATCTCATTATGAAATTGGTATTAAAAATACATGATGCCAGCTTTTCAACAAAAGTACCATCTGCTTAATAGTCGTCTGTGTAGATAAATGAAAGTCTTGGCAGAAAAAAATTTCCTTGGGTTAACTTGAACTTAGCACTTTTTACCTGGAGATCGACGTGCTTCTTCCTTACCATACGCTCAATCCATCCACAAAGTTTGGTTAAGGTCTGTAATGTATAACTAATGTTACTGTGCATATATATTTTTCTTCTTTCAGTCAGTGACCTTGACCTTTGACCTTTTGACCCCAAATCAATAGCCTTCTTCCTGATCCACGATGTTTGGTTTATACATGTCATGAAGGACTAATGTTATTGTCAAGAAGCCATGTTTGTTAGTCTTTCAGTCACATGCGACTGTCACCTTTGGCCTTTTGAATCCAAAATCAATAGGGTTCTTCCCTACAAGAAGCTTTAGCTATCTACGCAAAGTTTGGTACACATTGATGACGGAGAACCCCAGTTATTCCGCGGAAACCATTATTCTTATTTCAGTCAGAGTGTCCCCAGCCTTTGAACTCTTGAGCCCTAACTCAATAGGGTTCCTTCATTACCCCAAGTGCAAGGCTTCCACAAAGTTTAGTAACTGTAGATGGTGGAGAACTAGAGGTATTGTGTGAACCATTTTTCTTCTTTCAGTCATTGTGACCTTAACGTTTGACTGTTGACCCTGACATTGAAAGGTTTCCTTCCTACATAAATTGGAAACTATCTACAAAGTTGTGCAACTGTAGACGGTGACAAGTGTATAGAACTATTATGCTGAACTCTTTACATACATATGTATCCAACGGGATGGTCGGCTTTGGAATAGTAAACAAAACTGTATAGTGGATGGCCAGATAGCAGAGGCGCCGTACTTAGCGGCGATGGTACACAGGAACATTAAAATTATCATTTGTATAATACATTGCAAAATGACTTAATCACGTTTTAAAACCCCTTTTAACGAAGTAATTTTTAAATTTTTTCATATACTTTTGCACAGTATTGTCTGTCAACAATTCCAAGCTAGCGAAGTATCTGTGCCTTGTATCGACGATGTAATAACCTGCCATAAACTGGTCACATATAAAAGAGCATATTTTACCTTAACACAATAAATAAACCTGAAATATCATAACGCACATTACACATTTCCTTAATACTTGATAAAGTATATACAGGAGCAATAAATACATGTTTTGTTCTCAAGGTTTTTATATCCATTGGTTACAAATGTGGGGATAATGACGATGATTACAACTGCTACTGCTGCTGCTGCTAGTACTACAACCAATGGTTTTGTGCATGAAAAGTTGTATTTTAAAGTGTATACTGATAAATTAATTCATAAAAAAAAGCATGTTCAGAGCAATGATTTACAAATGTCAAGTATGGTGATGTCGATAAAGATATAATGTTCTTTACTTCATTTTTGTAATAATATGCATGAGAAAATAGCAAATGAATACAATGTGCAAATACTACTCGATAAAAGAGTTATCCTACATTAGGAATTGTGACATAAAAAAATAGAATATGCAGAGTATTACTATATGCTTTTATTGCAAGTCTGCTTATTCTGAAAAGTCGCTAAAACTTTAATATGTTACTAATTGTGAAAGAATACTGCCTCTAATGTGTTCATTTTAACTTATATGCGCCCTTTTTAAATGCTAAGTTTAAATGCGTGTGGTTCTTTCTAATTCAATTTTATGTTTAACTTAGTTTGAACTTAAACTTGGTAGATAACAACCTGTGTTTGTCAGGGGGTGACTCTGTGTTTGGTGGTACTGCAAACCGCGCTGTTTTACAAATTACAATCTCAATGCTATTTGCAGGTTTTCACACTTTGCAAGCTGATAATACCAACCTTTCTTACCACTAGATGATAATACGTCAGTAAAGAGGCGCTATTTAGTTACTGACAACGGGAAGCTGGTGAGATCTTTACCTTACGTTAAATTTCTCGGTTTGCTTCAAATATATATTCAAAGAAATAAATGCAGTGCTATTTCTGACACCATAAAATGTATTTGGCATTACTATGGCAGACAGCATCAATAAACCTTGGTTCAGATCACCTACACAGGAAGAATGCATTAAACATTTGACTCAAAAATATGTTTCTGAAACGTTATTTCTATTTCTGATTCTTCATTATCCTATTAAAGCACAATATACTTTTGCTGCTGGCCAACTTCCTTAAAGCATACAAAAGCCGATTTCTGCATGAATAAGTTGGCTACACTTCTATCATAAAATGTGATGGATGTAGCCACATTCGTTCCCATGATAAAAAGAGAGCGAAAGACATTCCTGAAATGCCGAAAGATACAGTAGCATACTTTGTGAAAATTCAAAGACAGGGCGAGCATATGCTTCATCAGCTGTTGTTGTTTTGTTTATTTCCTTTTTTGTTCTTGTTGTATTTTTGTTTGTTTTGTTTTGTTTTGTTTCTGCAAGAGATAATGCTATCCTAAGTTATTTCTTAATATGGTGTGTGTTTATCATTTAACTGTTATATGCCTTGTCGTGATATCCCACCTGATCATCATTTGGTAAAAAATTGACACCACGAGCTGAATTTACTCATTATAATTTTTTTTTTAATGCACGGTGTAAAACTTTCCTGTTGTTGATGGCGACTTGCAGTCGTACAAAGAACTGACAATATAAACGGTCGCAAAAGAGTATACATTTGTCAGCGTTAACTACTAACATGTTTCAATTGATTTGTACCTGAATCTGTTTCTTGTCTTCTTTTTTATTCATATTATCAGCTACCACAAGTGTGCTAGATGCGATCAACACAATGATGATTTCAATTAAGTTATTCAGCATGCTTTGGATAACCACCCAGATTGGGATATAAGATACAGAGCAAGGACTTTACAAGATCAGACCGGCAGGGTATGGTACATGTCTAAGACGCATATGGGACACATATCTAATTTGTTAACAAAAGAAAACAGTCGCTGCCTTAGACAGTTAACAGGGTATTGATGTAAGAGGATCACATGTCAAAACAAGTAAGATAATACACTTTTCAAGAGTTCGTTTGTGTAAACATCACGCCAATAACTAGATTATGAATTCCAGGTTCCACCCATCAGTTATTAGCTTCATATCACCACAATCAATATGAATGTATTTTTACAGCAGGAACAAAAAATGCTTGAGAAGGAGTAAAGACAGCTTGTGGGGTTAATTTCTTACAAAAATCAAGATCAGTGGGATATCTAGGCAAGGCATGTAAATATTTTATGATAAACACACATTAGATAATATAACAACTTAGGATACTATTATTATGTTGCAGACAATAAGCAACAATGACAACAGTCAATTAAATATGTTTGCATGGTCTTCGGATTTTCCTACATTTTGCGACTGTACATTTAGTCATTTTGGGGAATGTCTTTCACCGTCGTTTAATCCTCGAAAAAAAAGCGGCGACAGTACGTATTCTCATAAAAAGCGTACCCCACAGCATAAATCAGTTTTTCTATGCTTTAATCAAGTTGACCTACATCAAAAGGCTTATCTGCTTCAAAAGGATAATTAATATGCTGTCGCTATGTGGAATCAAATAGAAATACATTTTGAAACCACATATTGTATAGGTATCTTTTTGATGCATTTCTTCCGCTCTAGGCGATCTGGACCAAGGTATATCGATGATGTCTGCCATCGATTACGACCAAAGTAATACCCAATACAATCTCTGGTAGCATGAATTGTGCTATATTTAGTTATGTGAATAGATATTTCCAGCCAAAGCAAACTGGGAAAATTAAGGAAAAATAAAGGTCTCACTAGATTTCCTTTGACAGTAGCAAATGGCGGTTTCACTGATGTATTATAATTATGCCGTAAGAAAGTGCTGTATTATCGGCTTGCATAATGTGGTGCTGAAAAGTTGCATTTTCCAAAAAGCTTTTAAAAGTGGGTATAAATATGTTAGTTCTGAAATGGAAAAAGAACCAAGAAAGGACACATGTAATACACACACATACACACACGCATATATACAAGCAATCAAATAAAACCCCAATTATTCTACGTCTCAAACAAACGTATAAGAATTGTGATCTTAAACTCTAATTTAAGGTCAACAAAATGAGTTATTCCTCTGGGATTGCGAAATATAGGTCAGAAGGTCAAAAGTACTAATTATCACGCGCTAGGTCACGTGACATAACTCATGCTTAACCGACAATATTTATTTTCTCAACACCAATGTACTGGGTCACATGTACCGTATATGTACATTCTGCAAGACGACAGCTGTTAGACTTTTATGCAGAGATCATAAAACTATACCATTATTTAAAAACAAAATTATACATAATTCCGTAACAAGATATATATATATATATATATATATATATATATATATATATATATATATATATATATATATATAACACCTCAGTGAGACTGACAGACTGACAGACTAATCGACTTACCTGGACAAACATATGCCAAAAGTCCAACGGTAAATATAAATACACTTATGTTCATGGTCAAGACTGGCTGGCATCAATGGAAATACTGATCAGCCTAGCCACCGACATCTAGCTAATATATGAGATTCGTTGGGGGTAAATTCTAAAGGTCAGGCTTAATTTGCCGTTGCCACGTTTCCATTTTCTATTGGTCGAAACTTATGTAATACAGACAACAACAGCTACGGTGCAAAGACCTAAGAGTTCTCGGTTTCAAGTTTGTTAACTATGGCAAAGTTTGTGAAAAGAGGAGTGTGCAAGAGCATTGGCTTCAGCAAGGTCCTATGGAAAACATTGTGTACATTTATTTAAAAGTAAGAAACTTTGTCAAAACCAAATTTAAACAATGCGACATGACTATATATGAAATCTGGAGAAAAATTGCAAAGATAGCAAAGTACATCTCATATATTCATTCTTTGCATTGAAACTTTTGAATACCTTAAGGAAAAGAAGAAATAAAACAATTTGTTTTTACAATGAGGGCAAAATATATATTTTTTATTAGGGCGATAAATGTGCATATTTATCAATGATATATAATGTATACTACACACACTTATATTATTAATTCATAGTTAGCAAAATTGATATAACTCTTGAAACATATATGCATGTAATATTAAATGTCGACTTAGAAAAAAACTAACGCTTGTATTGTACCTCATAATGTATGTATATAGGTGCGTATCTATGTATGTACACTAATATGTTTTTATGTACGCATATATGTATACCTGTATGTGTATTCATATATGCATGTATGCATGCGCTGATATGTCTTTATCTTTGTCTGTATGTATGTCAGTATGTATGTGTATATGCATGTGCTTGATTGATGGCAAATATGTATTTTCCTGTATATGTATGTATGTATGTATTGATGCATGTACGAATTGATTTGCAATATACGTCACACAGGATGGATAAGGATCATATTAAAAGAACTATTTGATCACAATAATGTGAGGACATTGTGAGTGAGATTGGGACATTTGGTCCAATATTTACATATTACCTGTATGCATGTATGTATGTATGTATGTATGTATGTATGTATGTATGTATGTATGTATGTATGTATGTATGTATGTATGTATGTATGTTGGAAATTCACATTTGTAACGCCACCTCCGCCGTCACTGAAAAAGTGACTAATATACCACACCATTCTGGTAAAATGGTAATACAAATGATAATAACACCGTGTGGTTTTCGGGTGGAGGAGGTCTAATATAAATTAAGCAGATAATCTGAAGCACAATACAAGTGCTAAAGTACACAAAGTCCAAGCACATGCGCTAAAGGTACACTGGTGCCACGCTGTCGACGCCTGCAATGAGTGAAAGGCCCAATGATATGCATGTAAATTGCAATGCACAATGTAATCAACAACATAAAAGGACATAATAAATTATCCAGTTCACTAGAAACTCTGGCTTATTCAAATCTGAGAAACACCATGAAAACTTTCTTCCGATATAATGACTCTGAATCGGTAAATTTCTGCTTTAAGGTGACATCAGCTTAATTATTTAAATGTTGCATACACGTTTATATTGAGAGAGAGAGAGAGAGAGAGAGAGAGAGAGAGAGAGAGAGAGAGAGAGAGAGAGAGAGAGAGAGAGAGAGAGTCAGTGGTAGATACTCAACAGGTGGCATCGTAATCCGTTATAAGTGACTGCACGTGCCTAGTTGCTCGAAGTGTGCTTTATTCAGTAAGTTTTTTAAAGAAAAATTACGCATATCACAGTTCAAAGCCTTCCACTTTAGTTTGCCTTATTACATACAGTAGCTTTGCAAAACGTCAATTTCACACATCGAAATGATTATCGGCATCGCCGGAGGATATTTTAAAATAAACAGACCCTCTTTAGTTAATTCTTGGCAAACATCCAGTAAAACTACATAGTACTTTGCGTTTATATATGACACACCGACCCTGTTCTGTATACAGTATCTTTCTATTAAAAATTTCAACGTATTTTGGTAAAGAATTAGAAGAACAGCACCAATAGCGGAAACTTTCGTCCATTTTAAAAACAACAAGCTTCCAATATACATTAGCCAACATTTTTATAAAGTAAACGCTATTGCTTCTTCATTAGAGCACTACTTGTATTGATAGTCAAATTGAAAATAGCATGTAGATCAATTCATTGTTTACTTATGAGTATTTAAATATTGTTCAGATTGACCAGCATTGTTCTAATCTAATGTGCGTATTATGTTCATACTGAGCCAAGAAAGCTCACTAATGAATATTATTGAAACTTATTAAGATATGTCGGATTTCTATTCCAGTATATTTTTCTGTATGCACGTTAAGATATCGACTCTCTCTCTCTCTTTCTTTCTCTCTCTCTCTCTCTCTCTCTCTCCGATATGATGCAAATTTGACCGAGTTTTCTCTGCCCGGCCTTTCCATTTGTATAGAAGTAGAAGAAAATTTGATTGATATTTAAATCGCAGGCCACACGCAGTTAGTAAATTGGAAAAACAAATAATTTATGACAGGTGACAAACTGTGTATTTAATATGTTGAATATGAGCCACCTTTAATGGACAAACATAAAACGTATATATTCAGTATTTGGGAATAAGAACTGATTGAAGCTTATCATTTGTCATTCACATCATTATTCCTATTTTTTATCTCTCTTCCGTCTATCATTCGGAGTGTAAATTACTATGACAAGTAGGTAGCACATTTTTATAGAAGAACAATAATATATCATATACTATTTAACATAATATACTGTATGTTTCTCTAGTGAAATAAATATACATTTAATGTCAATTTTACAGCACGTTTTCTATCGAACAACATCCATCACATCTATGACGGAGAATGCTTGCACATACACACAAACATATTTAAAAGTAGATTGCTCATAGAAAGTATACCAAACTGACTGATAACAAGATCAACTCAAATACATGGCATGTATAGATAAACGGAGTATGTCTATACACATGTGAAATCACTATTACTGTAATGTCAATTAAGAAAATTTCTTAGTTAACATTTTCAAGAGTTTGGATAATTTTACCAGTACAAAACTATTTCCCGTTGAACGCACTGGTGCAAATTTCACAACATTTGGTCTAATATAAAAAATAAGGTTTTAAAACGTTAGATCTTTCACTTGAAAACAATGGATAGATGAATACATAGTATTATTCATCAACAATGTCGTTTTTCTCACAAAGATCTCACTTTCTCCCGTGATGTGGTATTGCTATTCAAAGCCCTGCCTATACATTTATAATCAAGATCCAGAATCCAATCATGCGATATTTAATATGAACATTGATTGACTTTCTACTCAGTTCGGAGTGCAGAATGCAAATAGGTGTATTTTTCCAGAGATAGGTTATGTAGAAAAAAAATCGTTATACATGTTTTCAATTACTTCTTTATTTCCAAACCCCAAACTTCACAAACTTACAGCAAAATAGGTAAAATTTTATGATCACAAATTAATACTTGCAAAGCGATGGGAATGTGTAAGTTACGCATTATTTTAAGAAGAAGATTCATTGCTTTTTGTGCTTATCAACTTTGTGTTTATAAGCACTTTCAACGACTGGATTTTGACATCATTTAAAAATTAAAGCACTAAAATTGTCAAGGATGTGCATGAACCCTGTAATACTACTACTACTACTACTACTAATAATAATAATAACTAAAACATCTAACAATAAACAACACAAGAAATGATCAAAAGCAGGGGATAGCATTCAATAATACAAAATTTGATATTTTCAAGTACAAAGTAAGTGGCTGGTTGATCAAATATGTCTATATCAAATGCTGTAAAGAAAACGTTACTAAACTGTTTACAATAAGTGTAGTAGTCCTCTTCACAATAGCTTCCTTTCGACTTAAAGCACTTCTCCTATCTTGTGACCTATGCCATGAAAATGTGCAGCAGACCGTTACGTTACATCATTTGGGATGTCTGGTGGGTGATTTATGGTTTAAACGCCAAGTTTTTTGTATAAGGTTCGCATTTAAAATGTGCATGTGTCTACATGTCGTTTTCCTTGTGCAAGATGAAGCCACCTCTCAGCAGGATGGATATATTTTGCGAATAGCCTCGCGTAAATTATATTTGATTACTGCAGCATAGTATTGCCAATGTACTGCGGTGTCCTCTGGTACCATATATGTTGAAAAACATAATGCACATAACCTTTCCAGCATATTTGGAAAGCCATGAATGTATAGTCGATGGCGATCTTGTGTGCTTTGTCTCTTGCTCGTGGATTCAAAGTAGTATCTTAGTTTCATTAGACGTAATAATCTTGTTTAAGAACTTTTTCCTATTTTGTACCTGTATACAAATGGCAAGCAGATCTTTAATCTAACACTAATTTGTTCTTTATCATACAATGCACCCAACGAGCACGAACTATGTGCATTCCCGATTCTTTGGTCAGAAATATGTCTACAGTACATTTCTTTATGAAATATCGAAATTGCCTACTACCTGTAGGACAGTAAAATGTGTGTCTGCCTTTACATATACTTCCACAAAATCGACCATTTCTTCTGATAAAGGTTCCCATGTCCTACCTTTTCAAACATTATCTTTAGCAGTCTCCTTACCATCAGTAACACGTTTCATCTATGTACTGATTTCAGATTTAGCATGTCCTTCAGGTCCATGACAATATCCAAGTCAGCTTCTATCTCTGTAAAGGAGTTTTCTAATTTTGCCTAAACTTTTACAATCGCTCTGTTCAAAAACGGACTCATCAGCAACCTCGTCTACATATATGATGGATAAAAAGATGACGTCATTAAGTCTGTGTCGTCATCAACTTAAAATGGCGTCACGTCATACATTTGGTTGTTTTCAATTATATATGGGCGGATTATCTTGAATTAGGGTTGGTTTGTTTAGATTATACTGCATTTTTCTAGAACTTTTCTGTCAACCCTCTTATGTGTACTAGTTTCTGACACCTAAACGAAAGCGTTGTTTTAAAGAGCATTTTTAGAACACATTTGTATAACGCAATGATCAGTGAACCCGACATTAGAAAATCGATAGTCTACTTATATGACTTATTATTGAAATTCAGCATTAAGGAAGGTATTATGTCATTTTGAATTTGTTAATGCCATAAGACCAAAAGGACATAAGACATGATGATTGCAGTGTCTTCCTTAAATATTACATCATAAAAATTCAATTGCATAATGGATGTTGTCTTGTTGACAGTTCCGAGAAAATATGAATCACAGGTGACAATATTTCAGGAATGAATATTTGCAAAGAAAACCTTGTTTTAATTATTTGTAGATACATTTTCAATAGTCTTTCCCGCAGTCTAATCCCCACTCATTATAAGATCTCTATAATTTACAATATGTCTTCTGAAGCAGCAAAAACGTCTAAAACTTAGAGAAAACCGTATTTGCATTACAACGTATCGGTCGACTTTACTTTAGGCTACAACTTGTATCAAATTTTGTATAACCTGTAAGTTACACATATAGTTATTGCACATACCACCAAACCATTCTCATTGCAAAGTAACTGATGTGCACGTGTAAAATGTTAAACTTGCACAAAACTTGCTATCCTGTACATATCTTTATATAAGGCCTGCATGTGTGCCTCGGTGAACTAGTCATTTGTTTTACAAACATTACTTTTGAGTTAAAGATCCAAGTAAAAACATATGCTTCAGCGGAATCATGACGCTTTATTTGCTTATCAAAATATTCAATGTTTTGTTGTGTTTCATATGCTGTATAGTTTTTACAGGAAACCACGATTAAGGACACTGGGCGATCTATTTCCAGATCTGTTTCATTATTTCGTAAAATCATGAGGGTGAGATTTTGTCTCAATGGAAAAAAAAGACAATCCCATTAAAGCCACTGCATTATGGTCGTTTTTTGTTAGGGGTGGTGGGGGCGGAAGTACATATATACAAAATTAGGAATGCCATCAGGTCCCATTTATTTGATTGCATCCTTCCTGGCTAATGTGACATTTATATATACTTTTTAAACCTCTACACCGGTATTAGTTTAATTTTCCACTTATTTGTTTTACTTTTGACACCTTATAGAGGCGACTGTATTAATTGTTTTATAAAGTTTCCGGATTGTGTAAAGATCCAATTGTTACACAGAGTTTAAGATCGTTCATGGGCATCATGCGACTGATCTTTGGGCAGTTTTTCCTTGGATGTTATTCCGCCTTGGGGTGTCTGATTAGTCCTTTTAGGGGAATTTAACTGTATCAGAAACAACACTGATATTGGGTGCCATTGCAATATAACCTCATCTCGATTTTGGCATTATCCAGTAGATTGCTTCTTCATTTTGCTAAACCTCAAATTTTTGATCCCTAGTTCAATATTGGCAAGAACTATTTGTCTTAGACTGATACTAGTACATAATTTGCTAATATATCGGGTGCGTGGCTAAGAATTATATTTGTTAATTTTTAAAGCCATTTCTTTAATTGAAATAAAAACAATTTCCTTTAAGTTCGGACAGCTAATAGTGTATGCCTTTCCACAAGAGAAACAAAATACCCCGATAATTTAGATTCGTATTATCAGACTTGAAAATATATAATTAGCGCGTTTGAGCACGTATGTTGATAAATAGTGGATGCAGACGAGCTAAAGTCAGATTCACACATATATATATATTGTCACCTCCCTAGTGTTGAAAATGTTGTCAGTATTACAAATAAAATGTTATAAATAAACCAAGAAACTATTAAATAACCTTTGCTCAGAATACTTGAATAGATTATATTATACGATTGTATGTCGATATTATACTCATAACTTTAAGCGGACTGTTAAATATTTATGTCCTCAGAATTTCAAAGAAGCGATATACGTTTGTATACAGATATAAAGCAATTATGTGGATCTGTTCGCATCATTCTTAATAGCGCAGGGATGCTTTTGGAACCTAAATAGGTAAATTAAACTGTTTGCCCAGAGGTACATATCTTTAATAGCCGAAAGACGTCACTCGCCACAATTGATTTTTTTTAACGCGCCCGCTGAGAAAGCCTTATATGTAACTAGATTGGAAAGCTATGAGCGTTATCAGAAAATATTGCTTAACGTCACACACTACACATCTGGGCACCGCTCTTGGGTATTAAATAATGGAGGCACTATGAAAAACAATCTCAGACTATTGTTATTACACGTGAAGCTGGGGATTCAAACAGTTGCTATTAAAAAAACAAATAAAAAAGGAAGCTATATTCATTTGTAGTAATGCCAGGATAATGTATTAATCCGAATTTAAAACGCTAGATGAAATGGAAACAAGGACGTGGCTGAGGTTATTTCCTTAAGATCGACAGCGCAAATAGAGTTGGCATTTTTTTTTTTTTGTTATTTTTTTTTCCTTAGGCCAAGAAATCCTGATTGGCTGGTCTGATTATAGTCATATATGCAGTATGATTAGTCTGACAATAGTCATATCAGGTAGTCTGGTGATAGTAAAAGCAATGGTATGATTATTACCTTCATAAAATATCAATATAATATAAACCATCTATCAAGAATTTCAAAGGTATCAAACTGTTTCCCCTGATGTAGGACTCGAAGAGGGTGCGCGGTTTGTAGCTTAATTATTTTCATGACGCATAACTTGTTATTTGGCAAGTAAACTTGTTCATTTCAGTAAATAAACTAGCCAAGAACGTTATCATTCTTGTTGCGTATTGCATTGTACAGAATATGTTAATCTAGTCCAGTCGTTCAAATTAATATTCCTCTATTTCACAGTTATCTGCTTCCACCACCTCGTCCACCTTCCATGGGTTTTATAAGGCGAGTTGTATAATTATTCTTTGTTTTATTTGTGCGCTTGTTTGGTTTGCAAGCAAGGTTACGAAAAGCATTGCGCTAATACTCGACAATTACGGTCAACGATTTATCCACTTGTTGTACCCTTGGGCAATGCTCTTTTATAAGGCGTGACGTCATCGGCTGATGTGTGTTAAGCGTTCGGTCTGTTGCTTAATTTTACTTCTTAACAGTGTTCCAGACGAATGATCATTTTCTTCACACAGAACAAAATCCCACCTAAACATAATCAACTCTCCCTGGGTGTATCTGAACTTAGTCCTAAACGAAAGAACGAAACAAATAATAAACGAATTCATGTTCAGCTAGATAAGTTCGGTATATGCAATTGTATTTTCATTCAAGGGATTGACCACCAGCAAGTATATACATATGAATTTAATTTTGTTACAGAAAATGATGGATACATGATTGATGCACCTACTAAAAGTAAAATCATAATTACAAACATTCAATAATTACAGGAGATATATACTTTTTTATACATACATGCGTCCACATACATATTCATGTCCACATGAATTTGTTTTTCGAACACCAATACTTCTCCCAACTAAAGATAAAAAGAATATTTTCTACAAAAACACTAGGCCACCTACGTTCATATACACCACTTATTTATACCAAAAGACTAAACAACTAATCCTCGATTTTTTTTAAATAAAAAAGCACTTTGCCACCAACCCTTAACATTTTATGACAAAAAACCATAATCTATCATCCAAAATTTAAACGTTTCGTTAAACAATCAATATAATCCGGCTAAGGAGTAACTTAGCTAATACTCGTTTTACCCTGAAATCATGCGAATCCTGCAGCAAGATAGAGAGCCAATAATACCAATACTCAAATACTGAAATACACACTAATCGGATCATCAACAACGTTAATTCCAAGAGAATGATGTGCTAGCGTAACTTAGCTGATGCTTGACTTTCCGTTTGTGAACCACCAATGAACAACTTCCATGTTCTATATTACAGTTGTCAGAAATCATCATGTTTTGCAGACTTTAGTCAATGGTAGTGTGGGTTTATCATTGAATAAATACGGTAATATATAATCCTGGTTGACAAAAAAACAAAAAAACTCGCAAAGAATGCATAAAAAAGGTCTGCACAGTAAAGCAGTATTCAGTTACAAGTACTTTTGTGTGAGTACCCATTTGCCTTCATTTTGTTGGATGCCACAGAAAAAAAGTTGTTTTTTCTGCCATTAGTCTCCCTCATGCAAACGCAATGGTACCATGTATATAAATATATATATATATATATATATATATATATATATATATATATATATATATATATATATATATATATATATATATATATAGAGAGAGAGAGAGAGAGAGAGAGAGAGAGAATTACAAATATATACCAAACAGAGCGGAATGTGTTATCCCTATATATATATATATATATATATATATATATATATATATATATATATATATATATATATATATATATATATATACATGAAGTATACAGGACTACGTTTATGTCAAAAGAAACATAAATTAAACTATGATAAATATTTACAAATGGTGGTGAGTGGTATGCGGATTAGGGGCCTGTGCGGGAGAAAGAGAACAGTCAACTCTCTGGCCATCTTTGTTTTGGCCGGTATGGGCGAAGGAGGAATTTAACGTAAATGATGTATATCGGCTTCACATTGGGGGTCGGTATGGGGGTCTATAGAGAATGTAACATTGTTGGTCGGTATGGCAATCATATGAGAATTTGACCTTAAAATGCCACTTAGGAGATCCTATGTGAAGTTAACATTGAATCCAACAAGCATCTTTATTACCATGATGATATAATGTCTAGTGGGCGCCAAACACATTTATAATATTAAATACTACGTGACTTTTTTAAAGATCGCCGTCACCGTTAAGATATTTAGGTCAAAGGTCATGAATTTTGTCAAGACCGGAAGTATAAGTTTTATAACTTCATGACTGGCAGTAGATTGTGTTCAGTGACTTATGTTGCACATGCTCAATGGAAGACAGCTGATCATGCGCAATGATACAAACATTTGAGTGCGCAAAGAAAAAAGCAAAAGATTTTTTTTTACAAAACTAAAAAGTAAAATAATTTATAAAGCATTTGGCACAAAAATGTTACTAAGAAAGCATTTTACCAACAAAAAATTTACATTTATACAAAATCAAATGTGGGAAAATACAAAACTAATTTTTAGGTACTGATCCCAAGTGGGGTGAAGGGAAGGATATGAGTACTCACACTTACACTTACACACAAACATACCATCCCTCACACCTATACTATTATGTACCAAACAAAAAGACAGTAGTGTGGTTGTTTACGTTTGTATTGAATATAACATATGTATATATATTTATATACATATACATATATATATATATATATATATATATATATATATATATATATATATATATATAGATAGATAGATAGATAGATAGATAGACACAAAAATTGACAAAGGCGTAAATACAAAACAGTTTCCCAACCTTTCTAGCTCAACAAGCTGTTCGTCAGGGAAAGAAACAATTTACAGCCGCAAAAGAAACACTACACCCAAAAGCTTAGAGCAATTCTTGACTCATATATGTTTAAATGATGGAGAGTAAACACACAAAGGAAAAAAAATAGAAGAAAGAAAGAACACAACATTTGAACACGGTCTTAAAACCGGTAAACCACATTTCTATGTTATGTTGGCATCAACCCAACAAAGTTGTGTAACACAATTCAAAGAAGAGATTATCGTAAATATCGCGCACAGAACCAAAGTTTTTGGACCTAATTCCAGATAAGGAACAAAGAACGGATACCATGCATGGCAAAAACTCAACGACATCTACAAAATGTAGTATATAAATTATATCCTGGTAAAATTATGGATTGAGGTACTAGGGAAGTATGTCAAGAGCATGATGTAGCTGGATAATGGACAAGAGTTCTAATAATAATAATAATAATATTAATAATAATAATAATAAAAATAATAATAAATTATTTAAAGATTCACGGAATATTTATGTGGGTAAATATTATCGCAAAAATTGACTACGTCTGTTTGACTGATGCCTTCATGTAGTTATGACACGATTGCATTATCGTTCCTTACGTGTGCGTTCTACATCGGTCCGCCCCAGGTTAGATTCAATCGGTACCATCTCGAGGGACTCGACTGAATACCCAGTCGAGTTGTGGGGGTTGGCGAGTTTTGCGTTGAGTTCTTTGCGAATGTGGCTCTTGTGGTTATTCATTCGTTTTCTGAAATCAACGGTTTCGCCAACATAGTGTGTGGCACAGATCTTGCTTGCTAGGAGATAGATTACATTTTTGGTTCGATATCCTAACTTATGATTGATAGTGAAGTTGACTCCTGTCGTCAAAATTCTAAACTATTTGGTATCTGGCATATGTTCGCAAATTAGGCAACGCTCGCGTCTGCATCAATATGTGCCTGAATATGTCGTCTTATTTGAAGTTACTTTGGCACGTACCAGGTGGTTGTTCAGATTTTTAGGTATACGGAACGCAATCATAGGAACTTCCTGAAATATGCCCTTCAGACCTTCGGTGGTTTTAATCTTGTGTCAATGCTTCCGATTCATCTGTTTTAATTTTGGGACGTCGGGGTGGAACGTAACCACTAAGGGGACGCGCTTGTCGGTTTTCTTGGTTCTATATTTCAGGAGGATTCCTCTATTGAGGAGTCTAGTTTTGTTAATAGACTCACTGATGAAGCTATTTCTATATCCTCTTCTTCTAAGGTGCCCTTTGTGCTCTCCGAGTCTCGTTTCAAAGGTAGCCGTATTAGAGCATATCCGTTTGGTCCGAACGTACATTACGTACTGGTTGGGAGTAGATGCTGGTGCGAGTCAGTTGGTTTAGAGTACAGGTCAGTTTATTTATTCCATTCTGGAAAGTAGATTGAGTATCCAAAAAGATGTTGGACCTTTTGAATGACTCTTACGTAAATTTAATCGTAGGATGGAAGTTATTGGCGAATTTAAGAAATATTTTGAAATTGTCACTGTTTCGATCCATTTTGATTATATGTCGTCAATAAATCTGCACCAATTTAGGGGTATATAGCGTGCCTCGTTGAGGAGCTTTATCTCGATTCTTCCCATACAAATATTCGCATACGTAGGTGCCATTTTAGTGCCTATTGCAGTCCCATTGAAATGTGGGAAGTGTCGGTTGTTGAAAATAAAATTGTTAATCTTAAAAAACATGTGTTAAGAGTTTGAGAAAATAGTGTGTAGGCGAGTAAGGATAAGATCGACCGCCCCATGCTTCCTTGCAGGCTTTGATATTTCCTCGTGTGGGATGTTGGTGTAGAAGGAACATACGTCCATAATTATGAGGGGACTGTTATCTGAAAGGTTAGTTTTCTGTGTTTTTCTGAGATTGTCATAGACAGACATAAAGCAAAAATAAACACATAGTTGTTTTCATTAATATTTAGTATTATCTCTGATTCTCGAGATCTGAGTGGCCACATGATGACCGCTGGTTGTTGTCATTGATCATGATGGCTATATATATCCAATACAACTGCACATCATGGTCCTGGCGCCACAGCAAGGGCTCAGTTTTGGATATTGTTTTATTGTTCCATCTCCCAATGGAGACAGAAAGTCTTAATATAAGCTCTCTTCTCTCTACTTCCAAATCCTCATTTCTGGGAATGAGAAATTCAGGCTCTCTTTGTAGCTCTTATTGTTTTTGTTGTTGATGACACTGTTTAATTTGTGCCTGTACTTGTCGCTGGATCCTGTTATTTTCCGCCAACCTTTTCTTCTTCTTCCCTACTTCCTCTTAAATGACATATACTACAATTTGTTCAACATTTCCTTCTTGAAGTGTCGTCTATTTGGGATAGTTCCAACTCCTCAACCATGTCTAAGAAGTGCTTTAAACTCTATAGGTTGATCAAAGCTTCACTGAGTCTTCCGCTGATGCTCTCGCCCATTTTCCTACGTGGACTAATCGACAATGAATGATAAAATATTTATGATGATATTGATGATTTTTTAATTAAAGTCGTGTGAGGTCTTTCTACTATGTACGACTAGGTAACAAATGTGAGCACAGTGCACTGTTTAATTATTTATTTGGTAAAACATGTCCGATGCAGTAGAAAAGGTGGAAAAGGTGCGATGGAAAAGGAGGTCCAGACGTTCAAGAAGGTCTCCACTTGCTCCAAAGGTGAAGTTTGATTATAGCTTTGCCAAATGTGAATTTAGTGTCGTGTACTATATAAAGGATATACATACTTGTAAATAAGTATGTGCCTATGGCTGGTGTGAGAATCGATTAGTGAGATTATCGTTATTAAGAAGGGGTTATAGAAGAGGAATATAATTCAGATTATACCCATTTATTTCCAAGGAGTGTAACTTGCATTGTTTTAATCTGCTTTTGGTACTATTTCCTAATATTTGATGCATGTGCATACACTGATTCCTTTAACTTTTTCACTAAAGGGATCTTGGATAACCAGGTACTGTATTGTGCAGTAGGTCCTTGATGGTCTGGGCTTAGGACCGCCTCATATGTTTGATTATATGTGGGCCAGGTCGAAGGGTCAGGATGCTATATGTAGAGTTGATGCTACCTTGTGCAGCTGGCCCTGATGGCCTGGGCTTGTGACCACCTTATAATGTCAAAGTTAATATCGGATGGAAGGTGATACATAATCGTGTTATCTGGTGCATATGCATACCCTGATTCTCATTTGGTTTGCACCAATGGAGCCACGGATAATCAGGTACTGCATTGTTCAGGAGAAACCTGATGGTTTGGATTTGGGACCACCTCATATGCTTGATTATATGTGGTTCAATTAATTGGGTCATTGTTGTTGTTGTTTTAGACGTGTCAGATTAATTGTAGCATATTCATCATCAGCACATGTACATGCAACAGTGCTTAAGACAAGAGAGGGAAAAAGAGGTAAGAAAACACATGTATTAAGATGTTTTGTTTAGATTTATCAAATTCTCACCATCGAGTGTAAGAAAGGGTTAGTTTATTTGTTTAGTTTTGGATAGCTTAATTTAAGTGAAGCCATATGCATTGTTGGTACAGAGTTCTACTTTATGGTACCAGTAGTCAAATTGCATTGCTGGTAGGTCTGTTGTTATATATATGTTCATTGTGATTTTTGTTTGCAATTTTACTTGCCATGTCAACTTACATTACTAGTCGTAGGGACAGCGTTTACAAATGAGGTGTAGTAGGGAATTTTGTGTTTTGCCCGGGTTGTTACGAGCACACTTTTCATTTAGGTTTATATTTTCTTAAGGTGGATCTGGTTTCTGATGTAGAGCAGCGATGGGTGTTTGAATGTGTTCATGTGTTATTTTTATTTTTAAATTTGGATAATCTAAATGTGTTACAATCTTAATGTTGTCTGTAAATATATTCTGGTTTTGGGGTAGTTTTGACTCTCTTTTCGGGAGTGAAAATATTTTTAACCTTTCAGGGTGGAAATTAGATCGATCGCAAGTTCCATTATATCCCCTAGTAAGACTGATATCTCCAATTCCATCCACAGTGGCTATCCCATGTCCTCTCCTGTCCCAGACAGACAAAGTCACTAACTAATTTATGAAATTCTGAAAAGTCGGGAAAATGCTTCCTTCAGAGAAACCACGTGGGGCTTTGAGCACTACCATCTCTGCCTTTTTTTTGATTACTGACACAGGCTCATCTGTGTTCATATATATATATATATATATATATATATATATATATATATATATATATGTGTGTGTGTTTGTGTGTGTGTGTACTTGTTTGGGTTTTGATCTAAAGTTGTTACATACTAATTTTGATAATTGTCTGTATTTCTGCTTTACTCCTATTTTTGTATCTACATGGGGCACTGGTTCAAGGGTTTTTCCTCTCTTTCCTATTTATGGATGGTTGTTTGGTTGGTTGTATGGGTTTAACGCCACTTTTCAGCACATTATAGGCTATACATGGCGGCCAGTATATCTAGTGGAGGAAGAACCCGGAAAAAATGCCGGGAAGAACCACCGACCCACAGGAAGCTTCTGGCAAGCTTTCTCACATTACCACATTGGTCCAGCCTAAGACTCGAACCCACGCGGACAGAGGTGAGATGGCAGTGATCTGCAAAGGCGAGCGCCGTAGACCACTCGGCCACCCGGGTCCCCTGCTATGTCTGAGATGAGCCCCATGATATTTATGTTCACCAAGAATGTAGTCTTAAAATCCTTTTCAGGTAATCTGCTTACATGGCTTTGTTTGTATTTTTTCTGTCTAGCTTGAAATGTACTTCTAGCTGAGATGTACCTTGAGCATGTGTTAAACTGTCGCTGAGGGTTTATGGCGTGACACAGCTTTGGGCAGTTAATACCTACCTCTTTTACATCCGCGATAAATCTTCCAAAGCTACTGGCTAAGAAAGTTTTGCCGGCCTTGATTATATTTATGATTTTTTTATCATAAGGGTTGTCCAGGTTACTTTTATTTTGTATTCACACAGGTTGCGTCCTTATTTAATTATGTCCCATTCCACTTGCCATTTTATATCATTTGTTTGCCTGATCACACTGCAGATTTCCTGTACTCTGTATTCTAAATTCTGTACAATGGGTTCAGATAGTTTAGCTTTAGCTATTGTACCTACCCTTCGTTACCAGGGATGTCATTATGGGAGGAAACCCACATAAATTGTACAATATGATCAGTATTCTCTATGTTTTTCAACCTCAAGTTGACTGATCATACCATATTATATATACAAGAAAATTTGCCAGTTTCCCAATGTCTTAGCACACTCAGAGAGTCACTAAGTATTACTGCTTTTTGGATGTTATTGCATTTAATCCATTCAAGTGTTTGGGTGATGGCCACAAAGTCTTCAGTATATATGATGTAGTGGTCAGTAACCCCAATGTATCTTGTTCTTCGGGATTAATATAGCCGCTGAGGTGCGCTCATGATCTAGGGATTTGGATCCGTTGGTATAAATGTGCGTGTATCCCTCATACATAATTTTTACTTCTGAGAATACTTTGACCCTCATTTCCATGTGTTGCTCCTGTTTATCTATATACGTAAATGCATCCACGTTAATTTGTAAACGAAGTGCTGATCCATAGGGCGAGGTCTGGGTAGTTTGTGGTCTCCGCCTGCGTAATTGGGATGTTTAATTTCCTCTTAAGATACTGACTTTTCTTAATACGTGGCAGATGTTTTAATAAGTTTGAGTCTATAGGGCTTGTTGCATCCCTCTATAACTGAGCTATAATGGATGGAGATCCAGGCCTCATACCTCAGCAACTGCTCTTCTCTTCTCACATTAAGGGGCAGTTCCCCAGTTAAGAATCTAACTTCTTTCCTGGACCTGTTACCCAGTGAACCGGTGCAAAAAACTAGAGCGTGGTATTGAATCTGGTCTAATTTATAAAGTAAAGGTGGGCAAGCCGACGCATAAGCTGAGCACCCATAATTAATGTTAGACCTAATAAGTGTGCATAACAATATAAGAAGTGTGGCTTGGGCTGCTCCGCAAATGTTACCATTAAAGTTACTCAAAAGGTTCAGATCTTTTTTACACTTTTTATTTGCTTAGTTATGTGTTTGCCCCATGTTAGGTTCTCAGCACAAAATATGCTTAGGAATCTAGTTACTTTTGTACATGTTATCTATGTCCCCTTTAGGTAAAGTTTTGGTGTGTGTCTGTAGCTTTTTGATAGGTTTTGAGTGAATATAATCCCTGCTGTCTTTCCAGGGGATAGCTTAAAACCCCACCTAACGGCCCAGCGACCAGTTTCTTCGAGTCCACTCTATAACCGGCCAAACACGGTTTCGTTGGAGGGGTTGCCCGTCTTCCAGATTCCGCTGTCATCGGCAACTTGAGAGAGGTCTAGATAAGATGGGTCTATTACTTGTTCAAGGTCGTTGATCATGATATTAAAGAGAGTGGGACTTATAACACTACCCTGAGTGGTACCATTATCAAGTGTATGTACTTCAGGTTAATGGCTGCCCACTCTAGTTTGTATCTTTTGACCTGTTAGGATGTTAGATAGCCATATATGTGTGCGGCCTGTTATTCCATAGTAATTTAACTTCGCGATTAATCCATTGGTTCGTATTAGATCATAGTCTCTTTCAAGATCTAAGAATTCTTCTATGAGGTTTCGATTTCATTTCCTTTTCGCACTGAATGCCAATCTTTGCTTTTTCCCAAGCGTATTAGTTGATGCTAAGTGGATCGTTTATTGCGAAAGTATCTCTGGTTCTGAGGTAGCAAACCTTAACCTTCAATGTGGTACCTGAGCTTATTGTTAATCAAGTTCTTCATAATTGTGTAGATATTATTGGTGAGGGAGATTGGCATGTACAACTTTACATCTTCTGTTGGATCTTCTCTTTGTTTTAGAACTTCGATCACTACCGCTGATGCCCAGCGGTCTGGGATGTCTTCCAAATGCCAGAGCAAAATCGACATTTCCAAAATAGCAAGTTATGTAGTTTCTCAAAGAATTGTTATACATTTCATAACCTACCATGTAATCCACAGGCGAGGTGTGTATTTTTATTTGTTAAGGCTTGCTTAAAATCAGTGTTCCACCATGGTTCAGCTTGTTTACCGCCTCCCTCCCCCCTTCCCACACACACCATTTGGGTATGCACCGCTCCACCTCGAAAGAGAGGACTTTGATGATATTTTCGTTTAAAATAAAATCACTCTCGTTGTCAAGCTGAGCGGTGTCCATTCAGTCACAGAGTGTGCGAAACGATTCCGAATCTGTATTTTCATATCTCCATTTTGGGGGAGTGCAATGCTGTTTTGTGCACTTTGGTATACACATTGGTTAGTATCGAAAGTGGTCACTGGTTCTTGCTTGATCAATGTCCCAATCTGAAATTTCCACAATCTTGGGTGTGCATAGAGTTAAATTAATAGGTGACATTTCCCCATTCTCTGGGTTAACTCTGGTACTTGAACCATTATTTAATACAACTAGGTTTGACAATATGTTCCACTTTTCAACACTTATACCTCTGCCATCTAACTGTGTCCCTCCCTATTGTTAATTTTGAGCATTAATGTCTCCGCAGATTATTATGTTGTCTCCTAACTCACCAATTATGGAGTGATAGTTTTCGGATTTAATAAGGGGTCCTTTACATGGATTATATATGTTGACTACTAGTAGGGGTTTGTTTTCAGTGTATATTGTAACTATTTGATAAATCTACTACGCGTATTGGTGAGGGTTAGGCCGATGGCACCTGGGCAGCCTTTACATCCACGTATTACTTCACCTCAACATTGCCTACGTCGAATTAGTCTTGGATGAAGGCTACCAAAAAACAATAATCTCTGATTCCCTGGTTCTCTGTGATTTAGGCCAGGTTTGTTTGCGACGGCTCCTCTCGGCTTCAGAACAAAGTCATTGATTTCCACGTTGGATGTTTGCAATTTTCCGGTTCGATCTTAAAAAATCACAAGTTCGTTTGGGTCGACAACAGCAACAAAGTGGTTGGTCAACATGGTCAAATCGGCTTTGTTGGCAAACTTGTTTAAATCCACATATGTGCCGCGTCAGATCGCTGCGCGAGAGCGTCAGGAAATGTCAACAGGCATTTAGTATATGTTTCAAGCGTAGCTTCTAAGTGCCGATCCAAAATTGGCAAGCGCGTGTGGTGTTAGTGAACGCTCGCGTGCGAGCAGTGCTTCAACGACGAGATGTCCACATACTGGGCCATCGCTTCGGGTTTGCAACTGCACGGTTGAATAAAACAGCGGTATATGACATTGTCGAATGTAAATAATCAACGACTTCACAAGTCGTTGCAAGCCAGTACGAGTCAAAATAAACAAGATGTTATAAGGTGTCATCGCGTATGCGACCAAAGTCCGCCCGGATGATCTAAGACTTTTTTCTTTTTTTGTAGGCGTTCAGCGACCAAACACCTTTTTAGAGCCATCCCGGATCAGGTTTTGACGGTCCCTAAATCAGTCAATTTTGAAACCGCGTGAGCCGCAGCCCCTATCAGCGCTGTAATTACCGCGAGCACAGGAAATATGCCACCATCGTGTTTCATCGAGACGACCTCGGCTGCGGAAAACTTAAGAAATATCCCGCGATATAGATGTTTCGCTGCTACGAACTGTTGCACCTGTGTTGGTGTCAACATCAGTGGGACTTTTCAGGATAACTTGACAGCGGGAAAGTTGACAATGAACTCCAGTTTGTTTTGTTCATCGCCTCCGAGACCTTTGGAGCTGACTCCGGCTCAACGTGACAAGTTTTATGTGTGCACAACATTTTATTTGAAACATTATAAATTCAATTGCGAGTTTGCGGCAACTACTACGAGTTTGCGAAAACCACTATGAATTTTCTACAGGCCGTTCACTGATCCTCATTAAGCCACTCGAACATTCTTGTCGGTGAGAATCACGGCGACACAGCTGTGACATGGGTCATCGGTGGCTCCTCCAGCACGTGCTTGGAATTACATGTCCACCACGGACTGCTTAACCAGGTCTAGATGCTCAAGAGAAAAATAATAAATCGGGTACAGAGTAGTGTAGTCTTTCTGGGAAATCTGCAACGCTGTGTCGACGTTTTTGTCTCGGTCCATGCAATTCAACAGCCGATGATACATACACGCAACATTATTGTTTTGAAAGTCAAGCAAAATGTCTTGGATGGGTTCTTGGTGGGCCTTTATCTTCAGCAAGACCACGGATACTGCCAGTTTTGCAAATATCATTGGACTTTCCAGTTGATTGTTCAGATTATCTAATATTTGAAACACGTGACTCGGTACGCTGGCACCTCGTTTGGTACTTATTTGCGATGAGAATTATCCTCGAACGTTGCTTTGCACCCAGTCAAACTAGTATTACCTTACTTTGCTGCTAACGCTTAGCAAGTAAAGTCCATTTTAGCAGCCAAAGACGCTGACTATGATTTCCTGGTTGAGGCGCTCGAATTTGCCAATGACTCCCACCTCCATGGGAATGTCGACGCCATCAAACTTTTGCTCTCCAATGTCCTGGCAATACTTGCCTCGTTCGTCAATGTGTCTATCGTCTGCTGGGTACAGGGCCTACAAAATAAAGCACTCTAAACAGCGGTTGTCTGTGTTTTTCCATTAATAATTGATTGCGGTGGAATGTGCTTTGGTCTCGGTGTGTAGCTTCGGCCTCAAAATGGACGGTATTGCGACACACATAGATCGAGTGCATATCACCTCACCATATGCCACTAGGACTCGTTGCGCACATACTATTCGATGCGACTTTGTACAGTGGCATTGGATTGGTTGACCAGCTGTTCAATGTGCATAACTGGGGCCGCGTCGCTCGTAACACACAATAGCGGTAACCTTAACAATGGCGAGCTCAGCTTCTTCGTCGTAGATGTTCTGCTAGCCTAGTGCGGCCTAGTGCGCATGTCTGCATCTGCACCGTCAACATGTGGCTAAACTTCGGGCTGCCAAGTCTCCGGAGCTGCCTGCCGCTCTGCAAAGGCTGGCAGGAACAAACAGGCGTATCATGAAGCAGCTCCTCTATCAAGTTGTAAAAGTTGTCCTTTGGTATAGGCCGTTTGGGTAGGAGTTGGGGGATTAAGCACTTGCAGCTCTTTGAAAACATTTATATACACCTTGGATAGCAGCATGAACAACTTTGATTAGTATTTACAGATTGCCATTGAGCTCAACCTCCAGTCCCTCCCCTGGTGGTCTTCAACTTCACGTATGCGTTCCGGAACAGGTGCGCGCATCTCACTACCTGTTACTACACCTCATCAAAGCCCTCCAGGGAAATGCTATGCTCATTCTTCTCCCCCGACTTAAGAGGGGCTGTCCTTGCATGTCAACCTAAAAGACTGTTCCTGCTCAGGCCGACCTAAATGGCCCCACATTCCGCAAAAAAAAGATGATGTTCCCCACGTCCTAGGCTAATAGTTTACTCGGCTCGTGGGCATGGGGTCAAAATCAATTGAAAAAGGCTCGCTGACATGGGGTACATACCCGTCAAGAAACTTGTTCACACCTGGCCCAAACATTTCTAATTACTCGTTTCCAGGACCTCACTGTCCCCCTGTCCCAAGCACCTTTCAATACTCGTCGTCAAAAGCTCACGGGGCACGAGCCCAAACACGTTTTATAGTTATTGAGTGGCATGACTGCATTGTAAAACTTACAGTTTAAATCGGCCAGTTGACCAAAGAGCGTTTTGTACCAGCCCATTGGTTTGTGTGTGTGTGTGTGCGTGTGTGTATGTGCGTGTGTGTGTTTGCGTGTGTGTGCCAAAACAGCAGTTTAAAGGCTTCCTGTGACTTTTGAACTCTTCCCCCACGCACTGGTTAGAGAAGAGGGCGGGCACATCGCTATTTCACTACTACGTAAGAGAAGGACAACATCACATCATACTGTGATATAGTGTATTTTTGAGGGTCTAAATGTTCGTGGTTTTGTAAAAAAAAGAGAAAGGATGACATTGTTGTGAGAAGTTATATTCGCGGTTTTGCTTGTAAAAGATGGCATGTTTAAAGTCAGTTTTTTCATGGATTAACCTATACAAATACCCAAAATACAGAATACAGACAAACTTATGCTGATAATGGCTGCGGCTTCAATGCTTAAAACAATAGTACCACCTGACTGAGCACAAATCAAACACGTGTTAAGATCAATATCTTACACTCAACATTAATTGGTTGTTAAAGTACATATGTATGATCTCCTGATTGAAAAACTATATATAAAGTTGCACCATGAAGAGCTTCTGACGACCATGGTGTTAAAACAGTAACTTAGGGGTAGTAAAGGTTTGAATAATGTAAACTTTCGACATGCGAATCAAGCACGTGAACAGCTGCACCTTGCTAAATGCATATAGCAAGTAGTGTCAACATTGATGTGATCACAGCCAATACAATTGAGAAGATGATAACTTCATTTATAAACTGTGGAATCACCCTTTTGTTTGAGAGTGTGTCGTGTACGAACCAACTTCAACCACTAGTCGCGTGTGGTATACTTTAATATGCAACATGACACATAATGTCATTCATGCCACCGTAGCTGATTTTAAAAGCAGCTTGGCGGGAAAGGCAGAATGCATATTTATGTCCTCCAACCACTGAAATTCTCGTTTCCATCAACCACTGAATTTCGTGTGATATTTCGGTTGCTTAGGTTTGGCATTTTAGCATTAGGAGATCACGCACGCTTAGACATCTCGGCAATATTTAAACAATGAAGTGAAACCAAACATTGTTTTATGCTGATTGAGCTCTTTAGTAATCAAACCATAATCAATTAATATAATCTCTTTGATCCTTTTGGAATTACCTTTGACATCACATAGTATAATCCATATCGACAATCTTCAAACACTGAAGCCAACCGACCATGCTGACAGAATCAAAAGGGATGAAAATTGTTTTATGCTGTTTCAAATTAGCAACCAAATGATCTTGAATGTTTAAGGCAGTTCAGAGTCATGTGATCACAGGCAGCATTACCATAAATATAATACCGCTGGAAGGAAGGTGTGAAAGAAAAAAAAATCGATACTAATTTTGCGTACACGGGATATTTCAGTGAGTGACGGGAGGGACGGGAGACGCCACTTATCTTGGGAAGACAACTCTCAAGTCCGAGAGGTTCATATGAGTGTAACTTGCATGTAATTTTGCTTCTGACTGATGAAGAAGATACCAGCAATATCTAAAGAAAAAATTAATGCCTGAATACAATTTATTTCGATCTTGTGTACCCAAACCATTAAGTTCGACATACTACTGCCATGTCACTAATTTTCATGGGGTACAAATGTTCGTGGATTTCGTTGTTGCCCCAACCATGAATTTGAAGATCCCCCGCCCCATTTGTTTCCTATGTTTCATTCCTGGAGATCAACAAAGCTATTTGATATGATAAATCAACATCATTTCAGAAATCTTGTAATAAAATATTAGCTTTTACGTATGTTTGTTTAATGTTAACCCTTTAAAAGAAAGAACTATAAAGCATTTATATTATATCAATGCGCACATATCTATACAGTATAAGGTAACTCTAATTTCCACTCACTGCCTTAAATCGATATTTGTGAAATAAGTAAGGATAGAGAGAAATGAGGAAATCGCACGGTATTTAAATACTTGTATTACTGAAAATGAAGTTAAAAACAATAAATTATACTAATATATGAAAAGTAGAGTTACTACTTATTCAAATCGTTTCTTCATTCAAGTGAAACTTGTCGAAAAATTTGAATCCACGTGAACGAAAATCGCATTTTATCCCTGCATGCTTAATCTCAATGAGAAACATTACTATACAATACTCGAAATATTACTTGAAACACAAGTATTAATGAAACACTGTGTATATACAATAATTACAGCAGTGTACTGAAGCACGCTCTTAACTGATTTTCCGACAAAAGCATTGAATCTTTGTATCATAGCTCATAGGGGAATTATTTAAGTTAAGCAAATAACTTTCACAATTTTCTAAGCCAAATACTCAATCTTTTAACAAATTAAGAATTAGTATCAGTTTAAGGCAAATTGATCTTGCCAATATTCATATAGGGATCAGAAATGTGCTCTTTGGGAAAATTAAAAAGCAAGATCGAGATGAGGTTATCTGGCACTCAGTATCGGTGCTGCTGATGATAGCACTAAATTCCCCCCAAAAGACTGATCAGATACCCACAGGCGGGATGACACTCAAGGAAACACTGCACAAAGATCAGTCGCCTAATGTCCATGAACGATCTTAAGCTCTGTGTGAGAAATTGGTCTTTATAAAAGCTAGCAAATCAGTAATAAATTAATAGGTAGTATCTAGAAATGTACCAAGATAAATATATAAACTGTAAATTAAACACAAAGCAAGTATTTCTTCGTTATTCAGCAAAATATATAGAAGAAAGAGTGGATTAATATCATTGTCATAGCAGTGGTTCCGGACTATGGTCGTATAACTAAACACACGTTTTACTTATATATTTAGCACTGATGTGATGTTTTTCAATAGTTTTACTTTGCATTCCTTAGGGAGATGGAGTAGACTACACCATAACATGTTAAGATGAAGGGCATTTATTGATGCTACGAAACATTTAAGTGATGCTGTTTAATAGACATAGTCCTTACCTTTCGCGCTCAATTTCGGACTTGTACAACTCTCCTTTTAACGGTATGCTAATATTTTTACACATTATATATTTTATTAGTTTGCTTAGATACCTCAAGGGCAAATGTTGAATAGTCCCGGATTTAGCGCGAGTCGTGCCAATCACAGACTGGTCAGTATACAAAAGGTATTTGTCCAGTTATGCAAGATTTCAGTAGGATCCAAACTTGAATAGAGATCGATTGTGTAAGGAACGCCTCGCAGGGAATTAGACTTTGTCTCGATGCATATACACAGTTTCCATTAGAAAGCTTCTATATAGAGGCAGATAAAACATCGCTTTATCTGTTTATACTACCAGACTATTATCTAATCCATATAATCCTGCATTTACTGTTATTTTTAGGCTGAAATAGAAATGCTTGCATATTCAAAAACCAAAATAGCATTTATGTTCGTCGCCATCTAAAAGCAGCAAAAGTCAGTCTTGTCAGAAATACAGTCTACACATGATGTAAGATGTTTAGTAACTCTTACTGGTATAATGATGGAGGAAATGACAGAATCAGAGGATACAATTAAAAACAAATTAAGTGTGAATGATGAAAAACTATAACAAGAGCATCAATATTTGCTCATCCGTAGCTAGTGAAGATTTTGAGATGATCTTTTTTAGAGAGAGAATTAAGAAAAAAGTGTTACAAGATATTAGAAAATTTGAAGGTTTCATGTAATGATTCTGTTTCTAAAAATAAAAATAAGCTATATATTTCTATTCTTAGTGACCCATGAAATAAAAATTCACCTGCTATAACCTACATGTTTTGAATGCTGAATGACCTCTGACCCTAGGAGAAAGGGATGTAACTCTTCTCAAAGAAGTACTTTTTTCTTAAGAGATAGCTTTAATTTAGTGGCAAATATAAGATTATATCAAACTATATCTGTAACACTGGCGCAAAAGGTGACTTCCATTTATGCTGCCATAACACAACTACGTTTCCCAACATCCTACAAAATATATTGCGTCGACCCCAATACCCTAATAATACAAACTGACTTGCTTTCGAATTTGAGATAGTGACACCTTTGAGTTACACTATCAACGGGACTGAAGTACGGTGAGGACAAGCGAGACAAGAAATGTTTGCATTTCGAGTCATATGTTATTTCTTTATCTAAACAATGCCTTCCTCATGAAGCAAAAGACTGAACGCTCACTGCTGTAGATACGCGAAAAATGACCGCTTAAGACAGGGTGAAACCATTCCTTGATTTAATCCTTCGTTTAATAAACACCTGGCCACTGACCACAGAAGGCAGGTGAGCGGTACGTACGTGACGTTTATATAGGAAATTTGCCGAAAGATTAGAATCGCCGTTGTGAACAAGTGACCGCTGAGTAAAGGTGACCGTTAGGACATATACGACAGCATATAGATATGAAATGGGCAGGTCATGTATGCAGTCAGCATTGTCCTCTGGGTCTCATCCTAACATTGTGAGACTAGCCCTGGGTAAAAACTTAGAAAGTGTTCATAGCCCTGCTGGAGAGGTATATTCCAACCGGTCAGACTTAGTTGTTTTTCAGAGAAAAATGCAAGTCATAGCAAGCATGATATTACCTGTTGGAGGTTGTGTTGGTGGTGGTGATAACTTAGTATTCAAAATGTAATATCCTGCATTTACTGTCATTGTTAGGCGATTAATGCCATCCATTTGGAGTGGTGGTGGCAAATCAATGTTCAAAGTTGTATACAAACCAATGTTAATACTTTTCTGACGAAAGTGAGACAGTATTCCATGGAACTCTTGTATGTGAAAATGCAAATATGTGGAAAGCATATGTGCATAAATTACGGTCAGTATCTGACTGAAAAATGATGATCTCTAGACAATTTAGAATAGAGCTTGTTGAAGAACTATCTATGCTGAAATTATGTACCAAACCAATATGTTACTGATTAGACTTGCTGCATACTTAGGAGTGAGATGGGTTTTTTCTACAAAACAACGACATGGGTTGCTTATGTTGACAAAATATATTATCTCTCTGATTAACCGTTGCTTTTAAATGTTTAATAAAGAACTTTCTGGAGAAGCAGTAAAGAGATATTTAACATTCCATGATAATTAAACAAGAGTGTAGTGTAAATAGTCCCCATACATTGAACAGTATCTTGGATGGCTAGATGGATAGGATGATATATGAGTGGACATATAGCTGACAATTTCTTCAGTTATCGAGTTATAAGATCATACATTACAAGTATCCAAATTATGAGATTTATTTATTTTTACAATAGTGACTTTTGTGAAACAATGGCTATTTACTAGTTTTTCAATGATAAAGCTAATGATAGCAAACAAATAAATGGCAACATATCATGAAAGTCATATGTAGACATAAAATCATGAAAGTCAAATATATACACAATTTCATGAATGTCCCATGTATACATAAAATCAAGAAAGTCCCATGTATACACAAAATCATGAATAAGTCCCATGTATGCACAAAACATCTAGCAGGTGCAAATCATATTTCTAACATGCCATTATGCAACTTCGAAATGCAAATGATGATTTGGTCAATTTACTTTAGATTATTTGAGCATTTTATTATTTTGCGGTATATTAGACGTTACCACTCGGTTGCAATACATATAATGTATATAGAGTTACAATTTTTATAATGAATAATGAAGGATCAAGAGCTTGAACAGGGGTCACTGAAGTACAGCTCCTGGATAAAACAATGATCCGTTTGAAATCTGTATGAAATACACAACTACACGAATGGTCTCCGATAGGAGAATAATTTAAATGTTGCACATTTACATTGCAATCATAACACACACAAAGTACTCATTATTCCAGTGAGAGATACTCAGCCATATGTTGCTCTTACTACACTGATAACTATCTGCAATAAGAATAACATCCATTATCAGATTTCTCATGAGAAAGGTTAAATTCCGACTTTGCTTCAGAATATCGGGATCGTTACCAATGCATTTTAATGCCTGCTCCAGATTCCTTTATGTGGCCTGACTAGCTTGCTTTTGTTTCCACTTTCTCGTGATTTCATCGCACTGTCTTGTTACATTGTTTGTGTGTTCTGTAAGAATCTGGTCAATTCTGGACAATGGGAGTTCCAGTTCAACACCCAGATGCACATGTATGTCCCAATCTTGCTACAGATCAGCATCACATGCATATCCTTCAGTTGCTTGTCTCGCATTTTAGGTGGGAGACAAGACACTCTGTCCCAGGTAAGAAGGCCATCAAACCGACTTGTTAAGTTTCATATTGAAAGCCCACATTCGAAACAATATTCACATACTGTATGTATTGCTAACTGAACGTTCTTCAACATTTTTCTCAAAATATGTTTTTTATTTTTTGCCATTTGAGCAACCATTTGCACTAAACGTTTACTGCAAGTCAGTGTTTGCAATCGCTACGTCTTATTTCAATTGCCGAGACTTGTAAGTCGTGAAATACAAGAAATAAGAATAATACTACAAAACATATGTGACACATTACATTTAGTCAGTACTCAATTTGCTTTTATGATAGGATGTTGTAGGTCGAATCAGAAACATTTTTTTAAAAAATCAACTACATGTCATACATCTTTAAATGCAATCCCTGTGCCAACAAGACCATCATTCTGAAGGAGAGCAATTACAATAATTTCAAGATGCCTGCTATGGCTGCCATATACAATTTCTGAGATGGACTATTTTCATTTAAAACCCAACTAGACCTCAAGATTAAACAAAATGCGTTTATGCAAAGTTTCATGACTTTCCTCATAACAGATTGAGAGGAGAAGTGATAATAAATAATTTCTGATGGACAACAGATACAGAATCATCACATGAAACCTTCAAATTTTCTAATATCTTGTAACACGTTTTTCTTAATTTACTCTCTAAAAAAGATAATCTCAAAATCTTCACTAGATACGGATGAGCAAATATTGAGCCTCTTGTTAGAGTTTTTCATCATTCACACTTAATTTGTTTTTAATTGCATCCTCAGATTCTGTCATTTCCTCCATCATTATACCAGTAAGAGTTACCAAACATCTTACATCAAATGTAGACTGTATTTCTGACAAGACTGACTTTTGCTGCTTATTGATGGCGACGTACATAAATGGTATTTTGGTTTTTGAATATGCAAGAATTTCTATTTGAGCCTAACAATGACAGTAAATGCAGGATTATATGGATTATATAATAGTCTGGTAGTATAAACAGATAAAGCGATGTTTTATCTGCCACTATATAGAAGCTTTCTAATGGAAACTGTATATATGCATCAAGACAAAGTCTAATTCCCTGCGAGGCGTTCCTTACACAATCGATCTCTATTCAAGTTTGGATCCTACTGAAATCTTGCATAACTAGTTAAATACCTTTTGTATGCTGACCAGTCTGTGCTTGGAACGACTCATGCTAAATCCGGGACTATTCAACATTTGCCCTTGAGGTATCTATGTAAACTAATACAATATATAATGTGTAAAAATATTAGCATACCGTTAAAAGGAGAGTTATACAAGTGCGAAATTGAGTACGAAAGGTACGGACTATGTCTGTTAAACAAAATCACTTAAATGTTGCGTAGCATCAATAAAAGCACTTCATCTTAACATATTATGGTGTAGTCTAGTCCATCTTTCTAAGAAATGGAAAATAAAACTATTGAAAAACATGATCATCAGTGCTAAATATATAAGTACAACTTGTGTTTAGTTATGCGATCATAGCCCGGAACCACTGCTATGACAATGATATTAATCCACTCTTTCTTCTATATATTTTGCTGGATAACCAAGAAATAGTTGGTTTGTGTTTAACTTACAGCTTATACATTTATTATGGCACCTTGCTAGATACGACCTTTTAATATATTACTGATTTTCTAGCTTTTATAAAGACCAATTTCTCACACAGAGCTTAAGATCGTTCATGGACATTAGGCGACTGATCTGTGTGCAGTGTTTCCTTGATTGCCATCCGGTCTGTGGGTATCTGATCATTCTTTTAGGGGTAATTTAGCGCTACCATCAGCAGCACCGATACTGAGTGCCAGATAATCTCATCTCGATCTTGCTTTTTAATTTTCACAAAGCCCAAATTTCTGATCCCTAATTTATATTGGCAAGATCAATTTGCCTTAGGTTGATACTAGTTCTTAATTTGTTACAAGATCGAGTATTTAGCTTAGAAATATATTCGTTAATTGTGAAAGCTATTTGTTTAACTTAAATAATTCCCATATGAGCTTGGACAGCCAAGTCTTTACGATTTTCCATCAGCGGTCATCCAGTTGTATAAATAATATCAGTATATGAAGAAAACGCAGACACACACATATACACACATGCACACACGGCAACTAATTTAGGTTGATATTACATGACTTAAAATCATATAATTAGCTCATTTGTGCACGCATGCTGAAAAGTAGTGGATGCAAACAACCGCAAGCCAACATTGCAGATTTGTATACTGCCACCTGCCTAGTGTTCAAAAGTTGTCAGCATTACAAATGAAAACTTTTGGAAATAGACCAAAAACGATTCAAAAACCTCATTCAAAAATATTTGCAATGACTATACTATACGATTGTATGTCAATATTACACTCTTAACATTATGTAGACTATTGAATAACTGTGTATCCAGAATGCCAAAATAACGATATATGTTGATGCACAAATATAAAACAAGAAATTGGATAAGTTTGCGTCATTCTGTATAGCCAAGCGATGCTATTGAAACATATAAAGGTAGTGAAATCCAAACGTACACATCTTTAATGGCCGAAACACGACGCAATTGATGATCTCTGTAATGTACTCAGTGAGAAAGCCTTCAATGTAAACTGATTGGAAAGCTATGGCCGGTATCAGAAAATATGTTGTAACGTCGCACATCTATGCACCGCTCTTGGGTACAAAATAACGAAGTACTATGGGAAACAATGTAAATCTATAGTTATCACAGGTGGAGCTGGGGATTAAAAAGTTTGCGATTGAAATATATATAATAAATGAGGCTATGGTAATCCTTAGTATTGACAGGGTAATGGATTAATGGCAAATTTGAAACGAAAAGTGAATTGGAAAAATGGGGACTACACCACGCAAAAAAAATATTTGTTTAACATAGACAGCGGGAATGAAGTTCCTAATATTTTGCCAGCAAATCCTCATTAGGTAATATGATGATAGTCGTATCATGTGGTATGATTTATCAGACTATAGTCATATCATGTAGCAGGGTTATTCTGATGATAGCCATCTCATATATTATGATCATGACGTTCGTTACATATTAGCATACTATTAACCATCCATACAAGGATATTTGAACGTTTCCCCGTGGTGTAGGACTCAATCCACGTGCACGGTTTGTAGCTAAATTGTTTTCATAATGCATAGCTTTCTATTCGTCCAGTAACATTGTTTTTTTTTCAAGAATTAAGTAGCTAAGAAATTAAACATCATTAGTTTTGTATTCATTTTGTACGTGTTATGTTAATATGTTCTAAACGTTCAAATCCAGATTCCTTCCGCTCCCCCTCCCATGCACCTCTCCTGAGCTTTGTACAGGGGTTATACATTTACTCCTTGTTTTATATATGTGGTTGTCGAGTTCACAACAAGAGCAAGAAAAACATTATTTGCAAGTTACTTTCCCCTATGGTTGCAATATCAGGATATGCCGTCTTCGTTAATTGTTTATTTTGCTAATACTCGACGACTGCGGCCAATGCTTTATCGACTTTAAAGTACCTTAGGCGATGTTTGTACTTAAAGCCTGACGTCATCGGTTGACTATTTAGCAAATGGGCCTATGTCACTCTTTCAAAAACCTATTTTTATTAATGAAATATAATACAACAATGTGTCTCGTTCGAAGTTAGCATTAGCGACAACATCCTTGTAGAAAATCACGATAGTATTAAGGCTGCTCGTTGGGGAGTTCGTAATCATATTCCATACGGTGTCGCTTTTGTTGAGAACGTACCTTCAGTGCCTTCAACGTCTAGTTTAAGGTATAGAAAACTTGTTCATGTATTGAGTACGAATAGACCGTGCGAGTTCTTGGTGGTTTATCACATCGACATATAACGCGAGGCCAGAAAATATTTATCTCGTTGTGGCGCTTGTGCTTTTCACATCGATGCCGAAATTATCAAGGAAAATTTCATAGGGAACTCTATGTGACAGTGCGGCTTTATGAAAAAAGCATATGGCCTATTAACATCTCAAAATGCATTGGGATATACTTTCTGCCTCTTAGCGGGTAAGATATGGTTTAATCGGGCTGAATGGTCGCCACTGAGTGCACCTACGCCTTCACGCTGACGTGCCGTGTTGTCGTTACGGATACCTTGGTTTATAAAATGTACGACAGCACACACCAGAATCATCTAAGCAGTATATATCGTTTCCTTCCATCTTAATTGATATGTTGTTAATTATTGACCTACTTAGAGTTTTAACAATACTGCAATTAGCATCAGCAACCCCTGTTCCTTTTGAGATCAATTGTACTTGGGTTATTCGTAACGACGATTGTTGATCTGATGCCTTCGCATAGAGCGATAAATATTGAGCTTTATTCCGAACTTTGTCATTTTACAACTCTCCCGCGGCTATGTTGCTACAGAAAGGCTACTTCATGTAGAAAATTAGCATGCATATATATTTATCCAATGAGAGATTCGTTAAGGACAGTAGGAGGTGCTAAACAACGTCGGAATTTGATTCAGAGAGTATGGCAACTATTAATCTGTTTGACGCTCCAGTGGAGATTTTTATGCAGGACTTTATTCGAAATCCATATTATGTCGGCATCGAAGTAGAAACAAGTCTTTATGAGATTTCTATTGAATCACATATATGACCAAATGACACAAATATAACTTTGAGTATGTTCATATGGTTTACAAGAAGTTGAGATTGATACTCCTGCACATACGTGGAAAAGAGTATCTCAATTTATGAATATTTTAAAAAAGAAATGGACATTAGTGAGAAATTAAAGAAATTATGACTCAGTTGAGATCAAAACAGGATGGATCATTTGTCGGAAAAATAATAGAAACTAGATACGGCTAACTAAAAAAAAATACTTATTTTTGAGATCATCGACAGTTATATGTATGAGGGAAATAGACCCTTCTTAATATTATCTCATGAGTATTGATGTCTAACTCAAAACGAGGCTAACTGAGCATAGCTGTCTTAGCTGCTACAGCGTCCATAGTAATACAATGACTACTTTATACAGTGACAAAGATTTAGTGTTAGTGCTGCCACTTACTTTTTCATTTGTTGAAGATTATATCAAGGTAAATAAGATGTCATCTGGTGAGAAATTCATAAATAAGGGACTGAAATATTTATGTGAATGATACAACCAAGATCAAAGAGGTAATTGTCGTTTTCTTTATCATCAACACTCTTTTAGAACTAATTGTTTAACTGATACATTTGCTTAGAATTCTATTTCCTTCATTCTGTTAAAGCTATTACATAACCACCATCACCAAAAAATAAACATAATGTGATGTGATGAGAGATTTCCTATATCAGTTTACATGTTTTCCCTCCTGACAAATCTGTTCATGCGTACACTCTCTCCATAGGGTATCATTTTCCCCAAGATTATTGCCAATTTAGTAGAATGTATTAAATCCAAGTTAGTTGATAAAGTTTCTTATCTCCAAGCAAGATCAAGGTTAGAATATGTATGGCATTGATGATTGCCACATGCTGAACAGCTCTGTCAGTTTTGTGATACCAAATGTACCATATTAAATTGTAGTATAGTAATCAATGGATGCAATCAACACTGTACAACCCTATTCGACTGGATAATGTAGACTGGGGGCTCAGTATGTCGATCCTACAAAAGGCTGGCAGTTCCATGTTAATCTTGCCAGCTTCGGAATTACTTTCAATCATCATGGTTCAAACAAAATTTGGTTGGGTACCTCGTGGTTCTCCTCTCATCTATCAATAAGAACTAAAGACACACTACATTACAAATCTGTATGATGATACATCATTTCCAGACCTGCCATGCTCTAATTACACGAGGAATCATCTCCAGATAGTATTGACGAATCTGCAAAATGTAAAATTAGTGGAAAATTACGATAAATAAAATAAAGAAATTTGGACGGCAAACAAGGCTGCAATACCAGAATGCCTTATGGCACAGGATCCGAAGAAATATGATTACGGCATCAAAAGTAGGGGTGATTTATAGACGCCACAAGAATTACAACATTTTAGCTAGAAGGTTAAAATCAACAAAAAGTATTACAACTTTAGATATGCGCCAAGGTTTGCCAAATGACTCCGAATCATCAAAGACCTATGCAATAAACAAAGAAAACAAAATTTGCCCATATTTTTGCTGGGGGATTTTGAAGTTATGGTGTCCTTGATTAGCTGCAAGTCCAGACAGAAAAATATACAATTCTGATAATTTTGGTTTATTAGAAATTAAGTGTCCACAAGTTAGGAGTGTTCTAGATGTCATATATCTGGGTAAAGTCAAAATAAACTTCAGAAACTGAAGAAAAATCACAGGTAATATTACCAAATGTTGACACAGCTTGCATCTTCAGTAATACAGTGGTGTGATTGTTTGATCCGGTGTCAAAATGATCAGCATTGAGACACAATATATTTCAACCAAGCAATCTGGCAACAAGTAAAAGACATAGACATAGACATATCCACATATAAATTTTATTTAAAGTCGGAGTTGCATTACATAATAAGAAACATTAGATCGTTGCAGCTATTTTACCAACTGTCAACAATGATATAACAATTAACTTCAACGACCACACTAATAAATTATAGTTATTGGATCCAGATTCTTAGCTAAAACTGCATACCCCGCCCCCATGTATCATTTGATAATCTATGCAGAAGGATTGTTTAATTACAATGTATATTTTTCTGCCATGCTCATGTCAAGTCATATGGTCAAAATAATTGTTGTATTGACATAGACATAAGACATAGACAAATTTTATGTAAAGTCGGAGTTGTATTACATAATAAGAAACATTAGCTCGTTGGAGCTATTTTACCTTCTGTAAACAATGATATAACAATTAACTTCAATGATCAGACTTACAGCACTTACACTAATAAATTCTTTCTAGTTATTGAATCACGATTCTAAGCTAAAACTGCATACCCCTCCCATATGTAGGATTTAATAACACTGGTCTAAACAAATTTCGAAGTCGTCTGCTTCAGAGATAAAATGTGCTATTTTTTAGTGATTTTGATGTGCTGAATTCAAATATAACAATTAAAACAGCTGATTCGATATTGTTTCCAAGATATTCAAGTTTTTACATTTTACGTCCATGTATATTGTGTACATAGTAGACTTTTAATCATAAATTGTAAACCTAGGTGTTGTCATGTGTTTATGGTTGCTTTACATGATAATATTTCACCTGTCCTGTTTATCAAACACTTTAAAAAACAGCAAAAGGGTTATATAAATAAAAAAATATATTGAAACAAAACTCAAAAAACATTTATGTGTATATAAGTACATAGTTTAGTCCTTATTCAGTGTCTACTCTGCGCTTCTTGGCTTGTTTCTTATATTCATTAAATGGAACATCTCTTGTCACTGTCCATCAATAGTCTGCAATCATTGATGGACTCCATTTGCCCTTATAGCGTTTTTCCATTGTTGCTATGTCCTGGTGAAATTGCTCGCCGTGCTCGTCGCTCACTGCTCCGCAGTTCTGTGGAAAAAAATCTAGATGAGAGTGCAAACAAATGTATCTTTAGTGACATGTTGCAATCAAGGCTTTTGTATGCCTTGATGAGGTTTTCCACCAACTGCCTGTAGTAGTCTGCCTTGTTGTTTGTGCGAAAATGTGTTGTCATTAATTGGAATACTTTCCATGCCGTCTTTTCCTCGCCACGCAGTGCACGATGAAATGCATCATCTCGAAGAAGTTCACGAATCTGAGGACCAACAAAGACCCATTCCTATATCTTAGCTTCACTTAACCGTGGAGATTTTCCACGGAGGTACTTGAAAGCTGCTTGTGTTTTATCCATGGCCTTGACAACGTTCTTCATCAGACCCAGCTTGATGTGCAAGGGTGGTAACACAATCTTCTTTGATTGAACAAGTGGTGGATGCAGAACACTTTTCATCCCAGGCTATAATGACTGTCGGAGTGGCCAATCTCTCTTGATGTAGTGGGAATCTCTAGCACGCCTATCCCATTCGCAGAGAAAACAGCAGTCCTTTGTGTATCCAGTCTGCAGACCAAGCAAGAGAGCAAGAACCTTGAAATCGCCACAAAGCTGCTACTGATGTTAGTCATACTTTATGCACCTCAAAAGTTGTTTCATGTTTTCATAAGTTTCCTTCATATGGACTGCATGACCAACTGGAATTGATGGCAAAAAACTGCCACTATGCAGCAAAACAGCTTTAAGACTCGTCTTCGAGGAATCAATGAACAGTCTGCACTCATCTGGATCATGAACGATGTTGAGGACTGCCATCATTCCATCGATGTTGTTGCAGGCTACAAGATCGCCTTCCAGGAAGAAGAATGGGACAGGATCCTTTTGACGGTCACGGAACATGGAAACCCCAACATCACCTGCCAGGAGATTCCACTGCTGTAGTCTGGAGCCCAGCTTCTCTGCCTTACTCTTGGGTAGTTCCAAATCCCTGACAAGGTCATTCAGTTCACCTTGTGTTATGAGGTGTGGTTCAGAGGAGTTGGATGTGAGAAAATATGGGTCATGTGACATTTATGGTTCAGGACAAGAAGTTTCAGTCTCTTCCTCTTCCTCGTCTGACTCAAGTGGGAATGATTCTGATGCATCAGGAACCGGCAGTCCTTCTCCGTTTGGTACTGGGCGTATAGGTGACAGAATGTTTGGATAATGCACAGTCCACTCTTTCGTCTTTGACACACCTTTCCTAACTGGAGGCACCATGCAGAAGTAACAATGGCTGATATGATCTCTTGGCTCTCTCCAAATCATTGGAACTGCAAAAGGCATAGATTTCCTTTTCCTGTTCAACAACTGGCGAAGATTTGTTGCACAAGTGCTGCAGCATATGTGTGGGGCCCACATCTTGTCCTGATCTGCAATTGTGCAGCCAAAAAAAGGTGATAGGCTTCCTTAACCAGAGTGGTTATACTGCGCTGTTGTCACTTTACCACAAACATAGCAGAAGTTATCTGCATTGTTCACACAAGTACGAGGCATCTCTGATCACTTTGGCTAAAGAGAAATGTGCCCCTTTGCAAAATCAAACACTGACAAATAAGAGAGCACGACACTGTATGATTTTTAGAGCTGATATAGGGCAATTTATTCAGCAGAGTGATGTCAGCTTAGTTAGCATTGGATTATCCATGACTTCTAGGAATAACATGATGAAATTCATATCATGTATGACGCAATACCAGCTTCAGATTGCATCATTCATTGTTTTACCTAAAAAGCAAGTACTGTCCAATACCAGTCATAGATTTATTCATAGATCCAGTCAAAGATGTATTTTAGTCATTTCTGGTTTAAATTGAGATTGCTTCCCTTTATAACTCACTTATCCTCCGCCATTCCCAAGTCAAGGGTCATATTTACTGACCCAGTATAATATTTTTAAAACTAGAGCCAAGCAACAATTGTAAGCATTATTTTCGTTCTCAGTGACCCAGAATTAGTAAAGTTTTACAACATTTATTGCGGAAGCATTTTGGGTGTTGACCAGTGTAATCAATGCAGAAAGATTGTTTTCATGAAGAAAAACAATTATTCTCTCTTCAGTTACATGCAGTGTTACAATACACATGCATACTAGCTGTTTAATATATATGTAAGATATTCCCCTCCCCCAATTTAAAATTTATGTTTTAACAACAATGCAGATAATTAAATTTGTATGATAAAATCTACTCTTCACTTACACACAGTGTTAAACAATACTGGTTAAAAATAATGGCCAATACATCCTTAAGATTCCGTTTACATGCATACCGATTTTAAATATACAAGGATAATGACTTTGCATATACAAGCACACTTATACAATAAGTGTTAAGAGATCATAAGCAAACAAATTAATAAAATTATATTCTAAAAGGAGTAAAATCTATCCAAAACCATGTGCAAGCGACACAAGCCAACATTTAGGGCAATCATTTGCTACAAGCAAATGTACAACATTTTTTAGGACAGTCAATACTTTCCAGCATATATACAAAATTATAATCTAAAACGCTGAACAAGCAGCTGGTTAAGCTAGCAGCAGCAACTTATTTACTTGTGTTTACATATGGAGCTTTTTCACAGTAAGCTCTCAGACCAGGTTTTAAAGTGGGATTTAAAATTGTTAAAATCCGAAGGTGTTCGTACATTATTGGGGAGAGAATTCCATAGTTTTGCTTGTGCGAACCTAAAAGATTGTAGCTCGTACCTGGATGATTTTACGTTTGGTATCTCCACTGTAGTTACATACGTAAATAGTAAGAAGATTTGTTTAAAAACTGTTCGATCGTTTATGCTGCCAGTTTGTGGAGAAGGAGTTTGTGGAGTAAACAGTCAAATGATTTTGATAAATCCATCAATATAGCTGCAGCATATTTGTTTTGGTCTAGGGCCAAGCGCAAGTCTTTTTGTAGTCGAAGTAGTGTAGTTTTGCAGCTGAAACCCTTTCTGAAAGCAGAAAAGTATGGGTGTAATATATTGTCAAAGTACTTAGTGATCTGGATGCAGATGGCTCGTTCAAAGAGTTTTACAGTTTTGGGAGAATTCTGACAGGACGGTAGTTTTGTTTATCAAGTGGATCATTTTTCTTATATATCGGGGCCACCTGGGCTTCCTTGAGTCTTGTAGGGAAAATGTTTTGGTCAAAGCTGTAGCTTATGAATTTGGCTATAGGACCAATCAGTGATTGAGTTCCAAGTTTTATTAGTTTAGGTGAAATAAGATCTATCAAAGTTTCTTTTTTAATGCTGATATTTGTTATGGCTTTAGCTATAAAGTCTTCATTGACATGAGACAAATCAAATTTTGTGGACATATTGAAGTTCTTTTTGATAGCCTGTATGTTTGGGTGTTCGTCGTAGGTTAGGTGGTTATTACCTATGTCTTTAGTAACATTTATGAAGAAATCATTGAAGACCTCTGCTACGTAGGCCTGATCAGAGATATTCTCATCATTTTGCTGGAGGACAATTTAGTTCTTTGTTTACCAGAAAGGGCCTAATGGTTGGCCGTAAATTCCCTCTTTTAGTTCCGCCTGAGCAGCGTTCGAGAAAGTAAACTTGTATGGCTTAGCGTCTGAGTTTGGTCACCAAATTCCTTTCTTGTTTGCAGTGGTTCCAGTGTTTAGATGTTATAGATCTCTGGTATTTATGAAGTAGTTGAGCTTCCTGTTTATTGCTTTTCTAAGGTGACCATTAATAAAGTGAGCTGATTTCTTTTTTGTGTCTTTTTTCTTTAAGAGGAGCATTATCCTCAATCACATTTGTTATCAGTTCCTCGAAGGACCAGTAGACATCGTCATGATCGTCAAAGGTGTCGACCGTATGTCGGCATTGACTTTTTCCTAATTAAAATCCTTAAAACTGCGATATATATATTTGCTGCGGGTTGCTGTTGGTACCATTCCTGTGATCATTGTGAAGATCATATTATGAAATGTACTAATACCATTGTTAGAATTTCCAGTGTTACATAATACTGCTTTTCATTCACTAAGATAACGTCAACTTGTGCGGGTTTGTCCTGATTTTTGAGACGTGTTGGTCCAAAAGTTCTGTTTATCATGTTAAATATATCTCAAATATCCGTAAGGGGCTGACATTTGATATGGTCTAAAACATCAAAATGTAGGTCTCCTAGCAGCATGACATTATCATAATGGATAGTAATTGTATCTAATGACGAAGTACAGTCCTTGATGAACGTAGTGTCTATCATGGTTGGTGGTCTATAACCGCTGGCTAAGAGCCATTTATGTTTCTGTAGGGTTATATATTGACATATACATTCAATATTATCCGGTTCGAGGTTCGTCCTTCTTCTGGCTGGCCTGTCAGATCGAACGAAAATAAGGATGCCTCCGCCCTGTGCGGTGCGGTATTTCCTTTACATGCTGCAGCCTGGAGTTGAGGCATTACACTGGGCATCGGGGAGGGATGAATATGTCTTGGCTTCAGTTAACGCCAAGAAATATATTGCATTTTTGATCAAGAGCTCAGAAGCTTCACCATTTTTACGACGAATACTGTTTATGTTGAGACGAGCTAGTAGAAAACGTTTGGGATATTTTTGTCTGATTTTAATGATCAGTTAGAAAGGATTGGCATCGGGACCGGCGTTTGAGTCTGCATTGGGAAGGTGTGAATATTCCTTAGTTGCTTCAGAAGTATCGAAAAAGGAATCGGAGACATTAGGCAGGCGTTCATTGCATTTTTGTCAAAACCAAGTATCATATGAATTGCCTAGTTTGTGGTATTCATCGCGAGAAACACTAGTGCATGCACGGTGTGTCCACAAGTTACAATACTCACATTGAATACCTTGATGATTTGCTTTAACTGGCTTACCGCATGTTGTACAGGGACATTTAAACTTTCCTATTTTTGGTCCTGGGTTTGAAGCAATGTCATTACTGACTAGTATTGCTAGGATGCTTATGTACTGTGCCGTAGACCGGTAACTCTTGCGCTGGTATGGGCGCCGTTATTTTTGTTTATAGAGAGCATCATTCGAGGTCAGAAGTTTTGACACGGCTTCTAACCAAACAGTTAGGTTCTGCGTGTCGTGGTGTGATACCATGTAGTATTCAATCAAATTAGGGTAGTTCCATCTATGGCGGGGGTACATCTGTAGTTTGGTTGAAAATACTAAGTAAAACAGAGAATATATACAGGATCTTACTGACCGCTGTTCCTCACGCCAATGTAGACCGGTAGATGACTTTTATTTCAATTAATGTCTGTAGCAAGGATCATTAAGTTCATATCTGTAGCAAGGATATTTACGATCAAAGATTTGACCATGCTTGAGCATTAAGACCTCTAAAATTTGCAAGCAAACAGGCAACAGACCAAAGTTGATTTATTGAACCAGTTAGTGAAAAAGGAATAGAGTAATCATATTTCATTATTTTCCTTATGCGTCTGTTCATACGTTTAATGTGAATCCTAAGTTTTGCAATTTACTACATTGTTTTAATTTTACTGATACTTAACTGCCTTTTACTGCTTAGAAAATCATGTATATTAAGTGTAATACCCTTTTCATTCAAAATTTGTTTTAAGAGTAAAATCTTTGTCTGCCATGACATCATCCAATGGTTCGAAAAGATCAAGTAAACCAGATCAGTTTGCAATTTCTACATCAGATATACAACCAGTAAAAAGTGAAGACATGACAGTTATAGCTCCATGAGGTGCAATACCCAAAAGACATTTTAATGTATTTTAATTTTTTGTAATTAGAAACTGACTGGGAGTTAAGTACAAGGACGAAGATTGTTGAGTTATTGTCTCTGTACAATCAGTTTTGATCCGTGTGCATGGATACAAAGCTCTGAAACTCTCTTGCATACACTTTTGAACAACCTGTCTTGGTAACCAAATAGGAACGGCACCAAGACCAAAATATAGAAAGTTAGCCCAAGTGACTATTTTACGACTTACTGTATCCAAAGAACAAATGAATCTAACACTAATACCCTGTTCAAGAATACCATATTTTAAATAACAAAGAAACAATTTATCTATAATGATCATACTACGTTTTCTACATGCTAGACTAACAGTTTCACTACCTTTTTAGTAAGCACTCTGGTTGTTTTTAGATGGTGGCTTAATACAAGTGAATGAATTTGGTGACCAAACTCAGACGCGAAGCCATACAAGTTTACTTTCTCGAACGCTGCTCAGGCGGAACTAAAAGAGGGAATTTATGGCCAACCATTAGGCCCTTTCTGGTAAACAAAGAACTAATTTGTCCTCCAGCAAAATGATGAAAATATCTCTGATCAGGCCTACGTAGCAGAGGTCTTCAATGATTTCTTCATAAATGTTACTAAAGACATAGGCAATAACCACCTAACCTACGACGAACACCCAAACATACAGGCTATCAAAAAGAACTTCAATATGTCCATAAAATTTGATTTGTCTCATGTCAATGAAGACTTTACAGCTAAAGCCATAACAAATATCAGCATTAAAAAAGAAACTTTGATAGATCTTATTTCACCTAAACTAATAAAACTTGGAACTCAATCACTGATTGGTCCTATAGCCAAATTCATAAACTACAGCCTTGACCAAAACATTTTCCCTACAAGACTCAAGGAAGCCCAGGTGGCCCCTATATATAAGAAAAATGATCTGCATTGTTGTTAAAACATAAATTTTAAATTGGGGGAGGGGAATATCTTACATATATATTAAACAGCTAGTATGCATGTGTATTGTAACACTGCATGCAACTGAAGAGAGAATAATTGTTTTTCTTCATGAAAACAATCTTTCTGCATTGATTACACTGCTCAACATCCAAAATGCTTCCGCAATAAATGTTGTAAAACTTTACTAATTCTGGGTCACTGAGAACGAAAATAATGCTTACAATTGTTGCTTGGCTCTAGTTTTAAAAATATTATACTGGGTCAGTAAATATGACCCTTGACTTGGGAATGGCGGAGGATAAGTGAGTTATAAAGGGAAGCAATCTCAATTTAAACCAGAAATGACTAAAATACATCTTTGACTGGATCTATGAATAAATCTATGACTGGTATTGGACAGTACTTGCTTTTTAGGTAAAACAATGAATGATGCAATCTGAAGCTGGTATTGCGTCATACATGATATGAATTTCATCATGTTATTCCTAGAAGTCATGGATGATGCAATGCTAACTAAGCTGACATCACTCTGCTGAATAAATTGCCCTATATCAGCTCTAAAAATCATACAGTGTCGTGCTCTCTTATTTATCAGTGTTTGATTTTGCAAAGGGACACATTTCTCTTTAGCCAAAGTGATCAGAGATGCCTCGTACTTGTGTGAACAATGCAGATAACTTCTGCTATGTTTGTGGTAAAGTGACAACAGCGCAGTATAACCACTCTGGTTAAGGAAGCCTATCACCTTTTTTTGGCTGCACAATTGCAGATCAGGACAAGATGTGGGCCCCACACATATGCTGCAGCACTTGTGCAACAAATCTTCGCCAGTTGTTGAACAGGAAAAGGAAATCTATGCCTTTTGCAGTTCCAATGATTTGGAGAGAGCCAAGAGATCATATCAGCCATTGTTACTTCTGCATGGTGCCTCCAGTTAGGAAAGGTGTGTCAAAGACGAAAGAGTGGACTGTGCATTATCCAAACATTCTGTCACCTATACGCCCAGTACCAAACGGAGAAGGACTGCCGGTTCCTGATGCATCAGAATCATTCCCACTTGAGTCAGACGAGGAAGAGGAAGAGACTGAAACTTCTTGTCCTGAACCATAAATGTCACATGACCCATATTTTCTCCCATCCAACTTCTCTGATCCACACCTCATAACACAAGGTGAACTGAATGACCTTGTCAGGGATTTGGAACTACCCAAGAGTAAGGCAGAGAAGCTGGGCTCCAGACTACAGCAGTGGAATCTCCTGGCAGGTGATGTTGGGGTTTCCATGTTCCGTGACCGTCAAAAGGATCCTGTCCCATTCTTCTTCCTGGAAGGCGATCTTGTAGCCTGAAACAACATCGATGGAATGATGGCAGTCCTCAACATCGTTCATGATCCAGATGAGTGCAGACTGTTCATTGATTCATCGAAGATGAGTCTTAAAGCTGTTTTGCTGCATAGTGGCAGTTGTTTGCCATCAATTCCAGTTGGTCATGCAGTCCATATGAAGGAAACTTATGAAAACATGAAGCAACGTTTGAGGTGCATAAAGTATGACTAACATCAGTAGCAGCTTTGTGGCGATTTCAAGGTTCTTGCTCTCTTGCTTGGTCTGCAGACTGGATACACAAAGGACTGCTGTTTTCTCTGCGAATGGGATAGGCGTGCTAGAGATTCCCACTACATCAAGAGAGATTGGCCACTCCGACAGTCATTATAGCCTGGGATGAAAAGTGTTCTGCATCCACCACTTGTTCAATCAAAGAAGATTGTGTTACCACCCTTGCACATCAAGCTGGGTCTGATGAAGAACGTTGTCAAGGCCATGGATAAAACACAAGCAGCTTTCAAGTACCTCCGTGGAAAATCTCCACGGTTAAGTGAAGCTAAGATATGGGAAGGTGTCTTTGTTGGTCCTCAGATTCGTGAACTTCTTCGAGATGATGCATTTCATCGTGCACTGCGTGGCAAGAAAAAGACGGCATGGAAAGTATTCCAATTAATGACAACACATTTTCGCAGAAACAACAAGGCAGACTACTACAGGCAGTTGGTGGAAAACCTCATCAAGGCATACAAAAGCTTTGATTGCAACATGCCACTAAAGATACATTTTTTGCACTCTCATCTAGATTTTTTTCCACAGAACTGCGGAGCAGTGAGCGACGAGCACGGCGAGCGATTTCACCAGGACATAGCAACAATGAAAAAACGCTATAAGGGCAAATGGAGCCCATCAATGATTGCAGACTATTGATGGACAGTGACAAGAGATGTTCCATTTAATGAAGATAAGAAACAAGCCAAGAAGCGCAGAGTAGACACTGAATAAGGACTAAACTATGTACTTATGTACACAGAAATGTTTTTTGACTTTTGTTTCAATATATTTTTTATTTATATAACCCTTTTGCTGTTTTTTTAAAGTGTTAGATAAACAGGACAGGTGAAATATTATCATGTAAAGCAACCATAAACACATGACAACACCTAGGTTTACAATTTGTGATTAAAAGTCTACTATGTACACAATATACATGGACGTAAAATGTAAAAACTTAAATATCTTGGAAACAGTATCGAATCAGTTATTTTAATTGTCATATTTGAATTCAGCACATCAAAATCACTAAAAAATAGCACATTTTATCTCTGAAGCAGACGACTTCGAAATTTGTTTAGACCAGTGTTATTAAATCCTACATATGGGAGGGGTATGCAGTTTTAGCTTAGAATCGTGATTCAATAACTAGAAAGAATTTATTAGTGTAAGTGCTGTAAGTCTGATCATTGAAGTTAATTTTTATATCATTTTTTACAGTTGGTAAAATAGCTCCAACGAGCTAATGTTTCTTATTATGTAATACAACTCCGACTTTACATAAAATTTGTCTATGTCTATGTCTATGTCAATACAACAATTATTTTGACCATATGACTTGACATGAGCATGGCAGAAAAATATGCATTGTAATTAAACAATCCTTATGCATAGATTATCAAACGATACATGGGGGCTGGGTATGCAGTTTTAACTTAGAATCTGGATCCAATAACTATAATTTATTAGTGTGGTCGTTGAAGTTAATTGTTATATCATTGTTGACAGTTGGTAAAATAGCTGCAACGATCTAATGTTTCTTATTATGTAGTGCAACTCCGACTTTAAATAAAGTTTGTATGTGGATATGTCTATGTCTATGTCTTTTACTTGTTGCCAGATTGCTTGGTTGAAATATATTGTGTCTTAATGCTGATCATTTTGACCCCGGATCAAACAATCACACCACTGTATTACTGAAGATGCAAGCTGTGTCAACATTTGGTAATATTACCTGTGATTTTTCTTCAGTTTCTGAAGTTTATTTTGAACTTTACCCATATATATGACATCTTGAAAACTCCTAACTTGTGGACACTTAATTTCTAATAAACCAAAATTATCAGAATTGTATATTTTTCTGTCTGGACTTGCAGCAAATCAAGGACACCATAACTTCAAAATCCCTCCGCAAGAATATGGGCTAATTTTGTTTTCTTTGTGTATTGCATAGGTCTTTGATGATTCGGAGTCATTTGGCAAACCTTGGCGCATATCTAAAGTTGTAATACTTTTTGTTGATTTTAACCTTCTAGCTAAAATGATGTAATCCTTGTGGCGTCTATAAATCGCCCCTACTTTTGATGCCGTAATCATATTTCTTCGGATTCTGTGCCATAAGGCATTCTGGTATTGCAGCCTTGTTTGCCGTCCAAATTTCTTTATTTTATTTATCGTAATTTTCCACTAATTTTACATTTTGCAGATTCATCAATACTATCTGGAGATGATTCCTCGTGTAATTAGAGCATGGCAGGTCTGGCAATGATGTATCATCATACAGATTTGTAATGTAGAGTGTCTTTAGTTCTTATTGATAACTGAGTGGAGAACCACGAGGTACCCAACCAAATTTTGTTTGAACCATAATAATTGAAAGTAATTCCGAAGCTGGCAAGATTAACATGGAACTGCCAGCCTTTTGTAGGATGGAAATACTGTGCCCCCAGTCTACATTATCCAGTCGAATAGGGTTGTACAGTGTTGATTGCATCCATTGATTACTATACTACAATTTAATATGGTACATTTGGTATCACAAAACTGACAGAGCTGTTCAGCATGTGGCAATCATCAATGCCATACATATTCTAACCTTGATCTTGCTTGGAGATCAGAAACTTGATCAATTAGCTTGGATTTAATACATTCTACTAAATTGGCAATAATCTTGGGGAAAATGATACCCTATGGAGAGAGTATGCGCATGAACAGATTTTCAGGAGGGAAAACATGTAAACTGATATAGGAAATCTCTCATCACATCACATTATGTTTATTTTTTGGTGATGTTGGTTGGGTAATAGCTTTAACAGAATGAAGGAAATAGAATTCTAAGCAAATGTATCAGTTAAACAATTTTTTCTAACAGAGAGTTGATGATAAAGAAAACGACAATTACCTCTTAGATCTTGGTTGTATCATTCACATAAATATTTCAGTCCCTTATTTATGAATTTCTCACCAGATGACATCTTATTTACCTTGATATAATCTTCAACAAATGAAAAGGTAAGTGGCGGCACTAACACTAAATATTTGTCACTGTATAAAGTAGTCATTGTATTACTATGGACGCTGTATCAGCTAAGACAGCTATGCTCAGTTAGCCTCGTTTTGAGTTAGACATCAATACTCATGAGATAATATTAAGAAGGGTCTATTTCCCTCATACATATTACTGTCGATGATCTCAAAAATAAGTATTTTATTTTAATTAGCCGTATCTAGTTTCTATTATTTTTACGATGAAAGATCCATCCTGTTTTGATCTCAACTGAGTCATAATTTCTTTAATTTCTCACTAATGTCCATTTCTTTTTTAAAATATTCATAAATTGAGATACTCTTTTCCACGTATGTGCAGGAGTATCAATCTCAACTTCTTGTAAACCATATGAATATATTCAAAATTATATTTGCGTCATTGGGTCATATATGTGATTCAATAGAAATCTCATAAAGACTTGTTTCTATTTCGCTGCCGACAGAATATGGATTTCGAATAAAGTCCTGCATAAAAATCTCCACTGGAGCGTCACACAGTTTAACAGTTGCCATACTCTCTGAATCAAATTCCGACGTTGTTTAGCACCTCCTACTGTCTTTAACGAATCTCTCATTGGATAAATATATATACATGCTAATTTTCTACATGAAGTAGCCTTTCTGCAGCAACATAGTTGCGGGAGAGTTGTAAAATGACAACGTTCGGGATAAAGCTCAATATTTATCGCTCTATGCGAAGGCATTAGATCAACAATCGTCGTTACGAATAACCCAAGTACAATTGATCAAAATCAGCTGTTACTCGTGAGATTTCCAAATTTAATTGCAAATGATGTTATTGTTCCAGGGACAGCCAGACTTGCCTTTAATCTTCATCTCTCAAAAGGAACAGGGGTGCAGATGATAATCGCAGTATTGTTAAAACTCTAAGTAGGTCAATAATTAACAACATATCAATTAAGATGGAAGGAAACGACATATACTGCTTAGATGATTCTGGTGTGTGCTGTCGTACATTTTATAAACCAAGGTATCCGTAACAACAACACGGCACGTCAGCGTGAAGGCGCAGATGCACTCAGTGGCGACCATTCAGCCCGATTAAACCCAATCTTACCCGCTAAGAGGCAGAAACTATATCCCAATGCATTTTGAGATGTTAATAGGCCATATGCTTTTTTATAAAGCCGCACTGTCACATAGAGTACCCTATGAAATTACCCTTGATAATTACGGCATCGATGTGAAAAGCACAAGCGCCACAACGAGATACATATTTTCTGGCCTCGCGTTATATGTCGATGTGATAAACCACCAAGAACTCGCACGGTCTATTCGTACTCAATACATGAACAAGTTTTCTATACCTTAAACTAGACTTTGAAGGCACTGAAGGTACGTTCTCAACAAAAGCGACACCGTATGGAATATGATTACGAACTCCCCAACGAGGAGCCTTGATACTATCGTGATTTTCTTCAAGGATGTTGTCGCTAATGCTAACTTCAAACGAGACACAAGGTTGTATTATATTTCATTAATAAAAAAGATTTTTGAAAGAGTGACATAGGCCCATTTGCTAAATAGTCAACCGATGACGTCAGGCTTTAAGTACAAACATCGCCTAAGGTACTCAAAAGTCGATAAAGCATTGGCAGCAGTCGTCGAGTATTAGCAAAATAAACAATTAACGAAGACGGCATATCCTGATATTGCAACCATAGGGGAAAGGTAATTTTCAAATAATGTTTTTCTTGCTCTTGTTGTGAACTCGACATCCACATAGATAAAACAAGGAGTAAATGTATAACCCCTGTACAAAGCTCAGGAGAGGTGCATGGGGGTGGGGGGTGGGTGGGAGCGGACTCATTTGAAATTGAGGAATCTGGATTGGAACGTTTAGAACATATTAACATAACACGTACAAAATGAATACAAAACTAATGATGTTTAATTTCTTAGCTACTTAATTCTTGAAATAAAACAATGTTACTGGACGAATAGAAAGCTATGCATTATGAAAACAATTTAGCTACAAACCGTGCACGTGGATTGAGTCCTACACCACGGGGAAACGTTCAAATATCCTTGTATGGATGGTTAATAGTATGCTAATATGTAACGAACGTCATGATCATAATATATGAGATGGCTATCATCAGAATAACCCTGCTACATGATATGACTATAGTCTGATAAATCATACAACATGGTACAACTATCATCATATTACCTAATGAGGATTTGCTGGCAAAATATTAGGAACTTCATTCCCGCTGTCTATGTTAAACAAATATTTTTTTCGCGTGGCGTAGTCCCCATTTTTCCAATTCACTTTTCGTTTCAAATTTGTCATTAATCCATTACCCTGTCAATACTAAGGATTACCATAGCCTCATTTATTATATATATTTCAATCACAAACTTTTCAATCCCCAGCTCCACCTGTGATAACTATAGATATACATTGTTTCCCATAGTACTTCATTATTTTGTACCCAAGAGCGGTGCACAGATGTGCGACGTTACAACATATTTTCTGATACCGGCCATAGCTTTCCAATCAGTTTACATTGAAGGCTTTCTCACTGAGTACATTACAGAGATCATCAATTGTGTCATGTTTCGGCCATTAAAGATGCGTACGTTTGGATTTCACTACCTTTATATGTTTCAATAGCATCGCTTGGCTATACAGAATGACGCAAACTTATCCAATTTCTTGTTTTATATTTGTGCATCAACATATATCGTTATTTTGGCATTCTGGATACACAGTTATTCAATAGTCTACATAATGTTAAGAGTGTAATATTGACATACAATCGTATAGTATAGTCATTGCAAATATGTTTGAATGAGGTTTTTGAATCGTTTTTGGTCTATTTCCAAAAGTTTTCATTTGTAATGCTGACAACTTTTGAACACTAGGCAGGTGGCAGTATACAAATCTGCAATGTTGGCTTGCGGTTGTTTGCATCCACTACTTTTCAGCATGCGTGCACAAATGAGCTAATTATATGATTTTAAGTCATGTAATATCAACCTAAATTAGTTGCCGTGTGTGCATGTGTGTATATGTGTGTGTCTGCGTTTTCTTCATATACTGATATTATTTATACAACTGGATGACCGCTGATGGAAAATCGTAAAGACTTGGCTGTCCAAGCTCATATGGGAATTATTTAAGTTAAACAAATAGCTTTCACAATTAACGAATATATTTCTAAGCTAAATACTCGATCTTGTAACAAATTAAGAACTAGTATCAACCTAAGGCAAATTGATCTTGCCAATATAAATTAGGGATCAGAAAGTTGGGCTTTGTGAAAATTAAAAAGCAAGATCGAGATGAGGTTATCTGGCACTCAGTATCGGTGCTGCTGATGATAGCGCTAAATTCACCCCAAACTAATGATCAGATATCCACAGGCGGGATGACACTCAAGGAAACACTGCACACAGATCAGTAGCCTAATGTCCTTGAACGATCTTCAGCTCTGTGTGAGAAATTGGTCTTTATAAAAGCTAGAAAATCAGTAATAAATTAAAAGGTCGTATCTAGAAAGGTACCATAATAAATGTATAAGCTGTAAGTTAAACACAAACCAACTATTTCTTGGTTATCCAGCAAAATATATAGAAGAAAGAGTGGATTAATATCATTGTCATAGCAGTGGTTCTGGGCTATGATCGCATAACTAAACACAAGTTGTACTTATATATTTAGAACTGATGATCATGTTTTTCAATAGTTTTATTTTCCATTTCTTAGAACGATGGACTAGACTACACCATAACATGTTAAGATAAAGTGCTTTTATTGATGCTACGCAACATTTAAGTGATTTTGTTTAACAGACATAGTCCGTACCTTTCGTACTCAATTTCGCACTTGTATAACTCTCCTTTTAACGGTATGCTAATATTTTTACACATTATATATTGTATTAGTTTACATAGATACCTCAAGGGCAAATGTTGAATAGTCCCGGATTTAGCATGAGTCATTAGCACAGACTGGTCAGCATATAAAAGGTATTAATCCAGTTATGCAAGATTTCAGTAGGATCCAAACTTGAATAGAGATCGATTGTGTAAGGAACGGCTCGCAGGGATTAGACTTTGTCTCGATGCATATATACAGTTTCCATTAGAAAGCTTCTATATAGAGGCAGAAAAACCATCGCTTTATCTGTTTATACTACCAGACTATTATCTAATCCATATAATCCTGCATTTACTGTCATTGTTATGCTCAAATAGAAATGCTTGCATGTTCAAAAACCAAAATAGCATTTATGTTCGTCGCCATCTAAAAGCAGCAAAAGTAAGTCTTGTCAGAAATACAGTCTACATTTGATGTAAGATGTTTGGTAACTCTTACTGGTATAATGATGGAGGAAGTGACAGAATCAGAGGATACAATTAAAAACAAATTAAGTGTGAATGATGAAAAACTATCAAAAGAGCCTCAATATTTGCTCATCCGTATCTAGTGAAGACTTTGAGATGATCTTTTTTAGAGAGTAAATTAGGAAAAAAGTGTTACAAGATATTAGAAAATTTGAAGATTTAATGTGATGATTCTGTATCTGTTGTCCATCAGCAATTATTTATTATCACTTCTCCTCTCAATCTGTAATGAAGAAAGTCATGAAACTTTGCATAAACGCATTTTGTTTAATCTTGAGGCCTAGTTGGGTTTTAAATGAAAATAGCCCATCTCTGAAATTTTATATGGCAGCCATAGCAGGCATCTTGAAATTATTGTAATTGCTCTCCTTCAGAGAGATGGTCTTGTTGGCACAGGGATTGCATTTAAAAATGTATGGCATGTAGTTGATCCTAAAATAATATGTTGCTGATTCGACCTCCAACATCCTATCATAAAAGCAAATTGAGTACTGACTAATCAGAATCACTTTTGCATTCAACCAAATGTAATGTGTCACATATGTTTTGTAGTATTATTCTTATTTCTTGTATTTCACGACTTACAAATCTCGGCAATTGACGTAGCTATTGCAAACACCGACTTGCAGTAAACGTTTTGTGCAAACGGTTGCTCAAATGGCAAAAATTAAAAAACATATTTTGAGAAAAATGTTGAAGAACGTTCAGTTAGTAATACATACAGTATGTGAATATTGTTTCGAATGTGGGCTTTCAATATGAAACTTAACAACTCGGTTTGATGGCCTTCTTATAGGGGACAGAGTGTCCTGTCTCCCACCTAATATGCGAGACAATCAACTGAAAGATATGCATGTGATGCTGATCTGTAGCAAGATTGGGACATACATGTGCATCTGGGTGTTGAACTGGAACTCCCATTGTCCAGAATTGACCAGATTCTTACAGAACACACAAAAAATGTAACAAGACAGTGCGATGAAATCACGAGAAAGTGGAAACAAAAGCAAGCTAGTCAGGCCACATAAAGGAATCTGGAGCAGGCATTCGAATGCATTGGTAACGATCCCGATATTCTGAAGCAAAGTCGGAATTTAACCTTTCTCATGAGAAATCTGATAATGGATGTTATTCTTATTGCAGATAGTTATCAGTGTAGTAAGAGCAACATATGGCTGAGTATCTCTCACTGGTACAATGAGTAATTTGTATGTGTTATAATTTCAATGTAAATGTGCAACATTTAAATTATTCTCCTATCTGAGAACATTCGTGTAGTTCATACAGAATTCAAACGGATCATTGTTTTATCCAGGAGCTGTACTTCAGTGACCCCTGTTCAAGCTGTTGATCATTCATTATTCATTAGAAAAATTCTAACTCTGTATACATTATATGCATTGAAACCGAGTGGCAACGTCTAATATGGTGGAAAATACAAAAATGCTCAAGGTCATGTACCATGAAAAACAAACCGTGGCTGTAAATATAAAATAATCTAAAGTAAATTGACCAAATCATCATTTGCATTTTGAAGTTGCATAATGGCATTTTAGAAATATGATTTGCACCTGCTAGACGTTTTGTGCATACATGGGACTTATTCATGATTTTGTGTATACATGGGACTTTCTTGATTATATGTATACATGGGACATTCATGAATTTGTGCATATATTTGACTTTCTTGATTTTATGTATACATGGGACATTCATGAAATTGTGTATATATTTGACTTTCATGATTTTTTGTCTACATATGACTTTCATGATATGTTGCCATTTATTGGTTTGCTACCATTAGCTTTATCATTGAAAAACTAGTAAATAACCATTGTTTCACAAAAGTCACTATTGTAAAAATAAATAAATCTCATAATTTGGATACTTGAAATGTATGATCTTATAACTTGATAACTGAAGAAATTGTCAGCTCTGCTAGATATCTATGTCCATTCATATGTCATCCTATCCATCTAGCCATCCAAGATACTGTTCAATGTATAGGGACTATTTACACTACATACTTGTTTAATTATCATGGAATGTTAAATATCTCTTTACTGTTTCTCTTTATTAAACATTTAAAAGCAACGGTTAATCAGAGAGATAATATATTTTGTCAACATAAGCAACCCATGTCGTTGTTTTGTAGAAAAAACCCATCTCACTCCTAAGTATGCAGCAAGTCTAATCAGTAGCATATTGGTTAGGTACATAATTTCAGCATAGATAGTTCTTCAACAAGCTCTATTCTAAATTGTCTAGAGATCATCATTTTTCAGTCAGATACTGACCGTAATTTATGCACATATGCTTTCCACATATTTGCATTTTCACATACAAGAGTTCCCTGGAATACTGTCTCACTTTCTTCAGAAAAGTATTAACATTGGTTTGTATACAACTTTGAACATTGATTTGCCACCACCACTCCAAATGGATGGCATTAATCGCTCTATATGTTGCATTTCTCCCTGAAATTCGAAAGTCAGCAATCAAGGCCCATTGGTTGGAAAATACGTCTCCAAAGAAGATTGGAAATAGTCAAATTCAGTCTTCTGCATACAATTTTGAAATCTGGATGGCTGCTTAAAAGTCCTCAAAAAGGACTTAATTTACCAACATTTAAAAGCAAAGTCATATTAGTACAATCCGTGAAAGCGAGCCATTCAGTTGCCATCAAAGAAATAATTACTTGTACAAAAGAAAACATTCAAAAGACTGCATTATGTCTGCTTATGGTGGAACTTGCAAGTTGGAAATCATATTAACACAGCTTTATTCATCAATGTTTTTCATTTATATAGCAGACTGTATTGCAGTACACAGGACTGATTGTTGTAAAATACAATCATGTTTCAAAGAATTTAAAAAACATTATAACCTACCTGTAATTTTGTCTCTTACTGATGAAGAAGATACAAGCATTATGTAAAAAAAAAGTAATGCATCGATATAATTTATTTGGACCATGTGCAAAACATGTTTAGAACAACATAAGGTACATGTATATATCCATGTTTATATTCCCACCCCAAGGAGTCAGGGGTCTAAATTTAAATACTAGCTAGAACTCAAGGTAAGCGGTAAGTGTAATCACTAGCTTATTTACATACTTTTATGATAGATAGTTTTTCTTCAAGCTCTATTTTAATTTATCTAGAGATCATGATTGTTCAGACAGATAATGCTTATAATGTATGCACAAGTTATGTCCCCATACTTATATTTTCACATTCAAAAGTTCTGCAGAACACTGTCTTGCTTTCTTCAGAATTATGAGCCTTTACAACAGGGTTAATATTGGCTTGCATAAAACATTTGAATACTAAGTTATAACAACCACCAACACAACCTCCGACAGGTAATATCATGCTTGCTATGGCTTGCATTTCTCTCTGAAATAGGGAAGACAACAACTAAGTCTGACCGGTTGGAATATACCTCTCCAGCAGGGCTATGAACACTTTCTAAGTTTTTACCCAGGGCTAGTCTCACAATGTTAGGATGAGACCCAGAGGCCAATGCTGACTGCATACATGACCTGCCCATTTCATATCTATATACTGTCAAACATGTCCTAACGGTCACCTTTACTCAGCGGTCACTTGTTCACAACGGCGATTCTAATTCTTCAACAAATTTCCTATATAAACGTCACGTACGTACCGGTCACCTGCCTTCTGCGGTCTGTGGCCAGGTGTGTATTAAAAACGAAGGATTAAATCAAGGAATGGCTTCACCCTGTCTTAAGCGGTCATTTTCGAGTATCTACAGCAGTGAGCGATCAATCTTTTGCTTCATGAGGAAGGCATTGTTTAGATAAAGAAATAACATATGAATCGATATGCAAACATTTTCTTGTCTCGCTTGTCCTCACCGTACTTCAGTCCCGTTGATAGTGTAACTCAAAGGTGTCACTATCTCAAATTCGAAAACAAGTAAATTTGTATTATTAGGGTATTGGGTCGACGCAATATATTTTGTTGGATGGTGGAAAACGTAGTTGTGTTATGGCAGCATAAATGGAAGTCACCTTTTGCGCCAGTGTTACACATATAGTTTGATATAATCTTCTATTTGCCTCTGAATTAAAGCTATCTCTGAAGAAAAAAGTTCTTCTTTGAGAAGAGTTACATCCCTTTCTCCTAGGGTCAGAGGTCATTCAGCATTCAAAACATGTAGGTTATAGCAGGTGAATTTTTATTTCATGGGTCACTAAGAATAGAAATATATAGCTTATTTTTATTTTTAGAAACAGAATCATCACATGAAACCTTCAAATTTTCTAATATCTTGTAACACTTTTTTCCTAATTTACTCTCTAAAAAAGATCATCTCAAAATCTTCACTAGATACGGATGAGCAAATATTGAGGCAATTGTTATAGTTTTTCATCATTCACACTTAATTTGTTTTTAATTGTATCCTCTGATTCTGTCTTTTCCTCCATCATTATACCAGTAAGAGTTACCAATTGACCGCTGAAAACAGGTGACCGTTAAATACAGGGCATTTATATACAAAATTACCGGCGGAAAATTAGACTGATCAGTGTGAACAGATGACCGCTGAACACAGGCGACAGTTAGGACAGGTTTGACTGTACACATATATATAGATGTGTGTGTGTGTGTTCATATCTTGATTATTACAAATGAATTACCAAATATGATTTTTTGTACTTCATGTGCTTTAGAACCATAAAAATTTATATATAAGAGTTCCGTCTCAATATTTATGTAGTGATCTTTACCTTGAAAATTTATGTTTGATGAAATTCCTCTAAAACAGACCTACTATATTGGTGGACATTAATAAACAAAATATTCTGCAAATTGTTACGTGGTTTAGCAACGTTCACCTTATAATTAGCTTTACGATACTGCAGGTTGAAATTTTGGTGCAACTATCTTTCAGCTGAAAACACACACATGCATACACACAGACACTTGCTGAGTTTATTTTAATAATACATGTATACAGCGAGTGGTATATAAAATATACAACGTGCATGTTATACATATATTTCATTTATACCACAAACAAATTCACATCCTTGAGTTTTCAACAGAGTTAAGATTGACTACAGGAAACTGTGCATTGACGAAGAGAGTGAACACCTTATATCCCTACCTGTCTGTCCGCTATAGAATGTAGTTCTGCAAATATTGCAGCTCTTCGCAATTCTTTTAGAAATTATTAGTTTTGTTATTTTTGGGCTTATATTTTCATTCATATTGATTAAATATGATTATTTAAATTGTGTGGTTTAAAAAAAGACATGAACACTTTCTACATGTATGTTTCTTATCCTTATGTTTGCTGCTATTATATACTAATTTTGACATAGATTTAACACGTAATGAGTTTTGCTCCATTAAATCTTAGTGACAAATTAATGTCCTTTCTATTTGCTTTTTACTTAGATATTCTCAAAGGAAATAAGCTGCCACCCCACCCAAACACATTCATGAACGTTGCATTATTTATTTTTTCAAATTTATTAATATCGTGTAATGAAACTGGAAATTTAAAATAATCGAATTTCAGTTTATCAGCATAATCTTTACAGTATGTTACACGTTCTGGATGACATTTTCAGGATGTAAGGCAGCTAAAATATACCACAGAAAAACATCTATCATCATCATTCTGGATATTAATACATCCATGCTTAGCTTCTACATTTTCTGGTAATTGGATGTAGCTGTTACCTCTGATTGGGTTATATTTTTATATTCTTATTTGTATTCATATAATTTAATCCACAATCCATTCTCACCCACATCCGAACCAATTTTCCACATAATCATATAACACAGAGAATGATTCGTCAATACCAGAATTTATATCATTTATTGTGAGCAAAGTTAAATCCCACGTATTCTTTTACAAAATAAATTTTCTTAAATATATGTTTGTATATATATATATATATATATATATATATATATATATATATATATATATATATATATATAATCTGTACAATTTGATTCCCCAATATTGTTAAGAATTTATACAAAGTCTTGTTATTAGGATTGTCGTCTGGCTCATCACACTGATAACCAGATAACATGTTTTGCAACATTTTGTTGTTGGTATTGGTGTTTGTTTGAATATCGTTCCTAGTTTTGGTATTGGTATTTGTTCTGTTGATATCGGTGTAATTGTTCTTGCTTTTATTATTGGTGTTTGTTCCATTGGTATACATGTTCTTGGTTTTGGTACTGATTTTGAATGAAGTTTCTATGTTGGGCTGACATTTGGGTTTGCACAATATCATCATAGATGTTTATAATTGCTTTTTTATTGTTTTCCTGTGTTTTTAAGATTTTGTTTCTTCTGGTTTTTTAATATTTCTTTTCAATAACTCTGGGTTGTGTAATATTTTGTGGTATATTATCTTCTATGTTTATAATGTTTGATTTGTGTGTTATTTGAATGATTTGTTTTCGTATTTGTATAAATGTTCTTGGTTTTGGTACTGATATAGTAGTTGCATTATAAGACATAATATATTACTCAGTTTGTCAGATCCCTCTTTCGTTACATAGCCAATTGTATCAAAATAATAATGAAATAATTTCGATATGTCAAGCTTTTTCAATTTCAGAATAATCATACGTGTAAATAATATAGCCAGTCATGGGGTGTAATGTTTTTCCTTTCTCAGAGTTTATGAAGTCATTGTATATTTTTTCAAAGTTGCTCATAATATATAATAATAATTATTATAATTGTAATAATAATAACAATAACAAGAATAATAATAATAATAATAATAATAATAATAATAATAATAATAATTTAAACTATTTGAACTCACTTATATTTTTTGAAACTATATATAAATTATTAGGTGCGTTTAAAATAGAAAAACAACTATAATATATAGTAGTATATATAAATAAACCGAGAAAAAGAAATAATATTGTCAAAATTGCTAAAAGGGATAAAGCGCAACGAAAGCATATATTTACGTTATAATTCAGATTCTCCAGGGCGTAAATGTATGAATTTAACTGTTATCATAATTGAATTTTGTTTCTCAAAAAGTAAATACAATTAGAAACGTCATGTAATGATAGAATATATAATATTTTAAAAACTAATCTTTCTAGATTTATTTGGGAATTCATATACAAAATAATCAAATTTATACTTTAAGACAAATGATACATTAACACCTTTCACAAAACCATTATATAAACAAAATACCACCATAAATTTGAAACATATTTAGTTTAAATGTTAAGATTTATCATTTAATAACATAAAATAAGTACCTGATGAAATTGATAATATGATTAATTTATTTCCACTTTTAATTGAATATTCATCAATTAAAAAATTGTATGCGACGATAATAAATGCAACTAAATTAATAAATTAACAACACATATTTGAAAGGGATTCTTAACTTAGAATATCCAATGTATATACTTTTGTATGTGAACTGTAATGAATACAGTTTTCATTTCCATTTATATATATAGGTACTGCTTCCCTATTTTCTCCTTCAGGTTTTATACTTTTGAGAAAATGTGTAGCTCACGTAACACTACAGTCACTCTGGTCTTCAAAACCAATTACTTCTCATAATTGTTTTGTGGTTTTCTCAATTATTAAAATCCAGAGTTCTTGCGAAAGGCAGGTAAAATGAACAATAACTCCAACAAATGAAATACCAAAAAGACAAAAAAGAAGAAAACAGAGAAATCTATTTTATGTTAATGAAAGAACCAAGTACAAATAATCTTTATGAGCGATTGATGCCGAATCAGTGTCATGAACAGGCAGAGAGACGGACCCAATGCTCCCTTTGAAAACGACCTTATTGGATTAGTTTTGGAAATATTTCACAGAGATGGACTGTCATCGGATGGGTAGGGGATAGGGAGATAACTCTTTGTAAGAGAGCATTTCGATGCATCTCTTTCTAGCGACTTGCAGCTTCTTCTGCTTGAAGAACGCAACATTATATGGTATAGCTAGAAAGAAAACTACTATGAAAAACAGGGAATATATATATATATATATATATATATATATATATATATATATATATATATATACATATATATATCGGGGGGTGGTAATTTGGGAACGAGCTAAAAGTAATTTTAATATATCGGAGAAGAAAATTAACTCCCAAGCTCCATATGTTAACTTTGTTAACCAGGAGATATAAATATTGATAAATTGTCTCCAAAGAATAAAGTGAACATACAATTTTGTTGATGGAGAAAACAATGACTAAGTAGGTAGGAGTGTTGATATGTTTGGTCATAATGATGGCGAAACACTGAAAGAGTTGAGATCGTATACAGTTATCTTCAATTAAAATAGTTTGGAAAAGACAAGAAATATTGATGTAATTAACGTCAATACAACAACTACTACCACTACTACTACTAATAATAATAATAATAACACTAAAACTAATAATAATTGTGCCCGGACTGAACAGTGGTAATGCGATTGCTCAGCATATGTGTGCTCCTGAGTTGAATTGACGAATCCCCAACTCAATTGGTAAGTAAGCAAACTTGTCCCGGACTAAGTCTGATTCGTTACGTACTGATGACGCATGTTGTTCTAAGCTTGTTTAACTAAACGTACATCTACTGCACAACGGTTAGACACCTGGATTGTTTGCACTACATAATAGGTATAAATTCAGTGTTTAAACATCCCACAACTTTTTGTATCCAATTGCCAATATCACCAGGAAATATATACGTAATAAAGTGTGAAACCGGTCAGAAGCAACAAAAATTTTTAAAAAAAATGGTTTTATAGAAGATGTTATTCTAAGGAATAGTCGTGGTTATATCTATTTTTCGCTATTCTTTAGTTCCAGGTTTCAGGATTGGAAGCGTGCACGGTTTTTGCTATTGTGGGGTTTTTTTTAAATTACCGGTAATATCAGAAGACGAAATGAGGATTTAATACAAATTAAAATCATTCCAATAAATATATAGAAACAATCCTAAGTGTGTTGCAATTTCTATAATATGTTGTTTTCGCATAAAAGGTGCTGCCTATAATTTGTATTATGCCACCCTTAATCATATCGTAAAATACAGATTCTGAAATGGCACGCGTGGGGTTTATTTAACCATGTACTTTGTGAGAGTCATTCGTGTTGGCAAATACATGAGATAAGCGAAGAAAACAAAATCAGACCATATTACTGAAAATATAATGAAATAAGTTTATTGCATGATTTTGACAAAATAAAAATCCTCTGAGACACGATAAGCGATAAATGACTTGTTACCATATTCATGGTGTAACCAATGGAACGTTCTACCTAGCGTAATTTGGAAATATGTCACATTATTTGTAGAAAAAGAGCAATACAACTTACAAAACAACATTGAAGATAATCTGCTCTACCTTAAAGAAGTTGTGACCGTTTGTCACTTATATCCTTTTAGGAAAAATAATATATGAACTACAAAATCTGTGTGAAATTCTGGCATACCTCCAAGCACATTGTGCATAAATAGTTGGTAACACCAAATATTATTTATAGGAATTGATTTAGTAGTATCCCATGAGATATATCTTTTCTACAATGTATTAATTTTTGATGACAAAATAAGGAAAATGTATATTTGTTTACCATTTATCCACGCGTTTGAGACGTACTCCGTGCGTAATTAGGACGTATTCCGTGCGTAGGCATTGTATACTCAACGTTCGGGTTATACCACGTGTACATACACTTACCACGTAAAAGCATTGCATGGTCGTAGTCTGGTAGATGGTTTGCGCCCACGTTCTTGTCCCAGTCAGAGAGATCATCTAGATACTTTTAGACATCAATATATGTGTTTCCGTCAACTATCGTCACATTAGAACTCTTGTGCGGAAATAAGACGTCATTCTTTAAACAAAATAGGAAACACATATATATAACACCGTGTAACCATTCATTTTTTTTTGTTTTTTGGGTAGTAAGTGTTATTTCCTAATTGCTTATGCCTCAAAAGTATAGAAAATGGCTATTATTCCCCACAAACTTTGCTTTTGTGACCAGGCCAGTGATATTTTGAAATTTACCTTTTTTCCAGAACAATCCATATAGATTCAGTGCTGAGTAAACTTGGAGTAACTTCTAGAACTTTCTAGAACTTTCCAGTAATATAAACAGTAGTATAAATACAGGGGCCTTAAGCCCACCAGTTCAGTTTAGTACCAGCTGCTTAGTGGATACATATCTGCATTTTTCTGAGATGGCTTCAAGAGGCTGCAAGCATCCGGCAGACGCATTTTGCTATGTCTGCGGCCAATTTATCAAGACAAGAGCGAAAATGTACTCCGGGGAAGCATCTGCTAAGATGTGTGAGGCCTACAAGGCATATTTCGGCATGCCTGTCGGGGATCAAGACAAACCCTGGGCACCTCATTTCACCTGCGAGCACTGCAAAAAAAATCTTGAAGGAAAGATGGACAATTGTTGCTCGGAATTTTATCTTATAAAATTTTAAAAAAAATTTAAAATTGTAAATGTTTTTAATTTTAAAATGTTTTACAAGTTTCAATGTTATTGAAAAAATATATCATATATGAAAAATGTTGCGAAAATCTCTTGCAGATTAGTCATGGGTGAAAAAAATGTATTTTTGTAGGATGGTACAGAGTGGAAAAGAGAGCCATGAAATTCGCTATCCCAAGAATTTGGCGGGAACCCACTGACCACTCAAGCAACTGCTACTTCTGCATGGTGGACCCGAACAAACGTCGGACTGGCAAGAATGCACCTGCTATCAAGTATCCGGACCTTCTTTCATCTATCGCCCCGGTGAGACACTGCCATGAGCTCCCCATACCCACTCTTCCGGAGAGAGAGCAGCCGTCTTTAGAAGAGAGCAGCAAGTCAGAGAGCGAGGAAGACGTTGTAGATCCAGATGACATTTTCAGAGGTGGAGCTGAGCAGAGAAACTCACACTACCCCAACCAAAAGGACCTCAACGACTTGATTAGAGATCTTGGTCTCACCAAGTCCAATGCCGAGCTTTTGACGTCTAGGCTCAAGCAGTGGAACTTGTTGGATGAAAGTGTGCAAGTCGCAGATCAGAGGAAGCGTCACCAACCTTTTTCCAGCTTCTTCACCCGTCAAGATGGGCTCTGCTTCTGCCACAATGTGACCAGTCTGTTCGAGGCAATCGGAATCGCCTGTAACCAGAATGAGTGGCGCCTCTTCATTGACAGTTCATCAAGGAGCCTCAAAGCCGTGCTGCTCCATAATGGTAACAAGTACCCGTCTCTTCCCCTTGCTCACTCGGTGCACCTCAAAGAGGATTACAACAGCATCAAGACCTTGCTGGACGCCTTGAAGTATGATGAGTACGGCTGGGGGGTCATAGGAGACTTCAAAATGGTGGCTTTCTTGATGGGTCTCCAAGGCGGTATTACCAAGTTTCCCTGCTATCTTTGCCTTTGGGACAGCAGGGACACCAAGACGCACTGCCACAGGCGGGACTGGCCACAGCGGATCGAGTTCTCTGTGGGGAGGAACAACGTCAAGTGGGAGCCACTGGCGGACCTCTGGAAGGTGCTGATGCCACCACTCCACATCAAATTGGGCCTTATGAAACAATTTGTCAGAGCTCAAGATAAGGAGTCGGCAGCCTTCAAGTACCTTCAAGACTTCTTCCCTAAGCTATCTGAGGTCAAAGCCGTTGTCTTCGTCGGACCACAGATAAAGAAGATCCTGGAGTGCAATGAATTCCCCAAGAAGCTCACTCGTAAGGATAAAGCGGCTTGGAACAGCTTTGTCCCAGTGGTTCGGGGCTTCCTGAGTAATCACAAGGCCGAAAATTATGTGGAGCTGGTTGAGACTCTGGTGAAGAACTACGGCACAATGGGCTGTAGGATGTCCCTCAAAGTCCATATCCTTGATGCTCATCTTGATAAATTCAAGGAGAACATGGGAGCGTACTCGGAGGAACAAGGCGAGCGCTTCCACCAGAATATACTGGACTTTGAATGCCGCTACCAAGGACAGTATAACGAGAAACATGATGGGAGACTAGATTTGGGGGCTGATTCGTGAAAATGATTTACAGAATAATCGTAAATCTCGAAAAACTACTCACTTCTAAATCTTTTGTAGTCATTTTTTTATTACGTTATTATAAATACATGTTAATTTATATTCATATGTTGTTTTTTTCTGACTTTATGTGAACGAAAAGACATAAATTCGCTCGTTTTCACATTGGAAATAGGTAAATTTCAAAATATCCCTGTCCTGGTCACAAAAGCAAAGTTTGTGGAGAATAATAGCCATTTTTTAAAACTTTTTAGGCATAAGCAATTACGAAATAACACTTACTACCCAGGATTTTTTTTGTTACATAGTGTAATCTAGTAATTACCAAAAAGCAACTCCCTGTATAAGCAAAACTGTAAACAACTGAAAAAGATGTAGTGTTTTTTCGTCATTTGCTAATTTCATGTCAAAGTGTGTGCGAGGTACATGTGAAAGCAAAAAAAGTTTTCAATTTTTATTCCATCACATGGGTAGCTATCGGTCATAGAACGTCCGACATGCTACCTTATAAACGATGGTCTTAGGTATAATGATTAGTACAAATGTAACTACAAAAAAAGGTCCAACAGAAGAGAGAGAGAAATATAGGAGGGATAGAGAGAGAGAATGTTGAAAAAGACTGCTATTATACATTACGTTTTCATACTAATAACGAATCAGAAAGGAACCGTTTAGGATATACGTTATAGAATTAACATAAAAATATACCATATATGTGCAAGAGTTATGCAATCATGTCATCATGTTCAGGCAATATAAACATATAAATATAATAAAATAAATCATGTTTTTCCATGCAAGAAAATACTGTACCGAGTTTTTTCTCTTTCTCTCTCTCGCACTCTCTATCTACATATATATATATATATATATATATATATATATATATATATATATATATATATATATATATATCCAACAAGCGTCAGTGTGATGTAGACACCTGCATTACCTTGGAATGGCGCTAATAAACAATGCATTTAAAATATATCATAAAGCCGATGAGTCAATGAAACCAAGAAAATCTGCCACGTTCAAAGGCATTTCTTTTCCTATCCGCTATGGCATTTTAATTGTTTCATCTGATTCAAAGCATGGTGTCATTTTCGCAGACTTATTGTTACCATAAAAATTTGGTTCTTAATACTATGGTATCCAGCCTAGATTCTCCATTTATTAGCTCAGACCGAATAAAACCAAATATTACATATTGAAATGTTAAATTTATATCGGTAACGTGTGCACAAATCTCTATATTTACGGACATTCCCCGAAAATATGAGAGAGTGTATCCGGATTTATTTTACAAAAAGGGCTCGTTTTATCGTTCAATATACAAATTTAGTAAAGTATGTACTAATAAGTATTGTTCTATTTAACTTTAGTCATGTAATTATTAGTGGGTAATATTCAATATAATAATGTATACCTGACCCACAAGAGATTAGTATCTTTAGTAATATCCTGGATGTGAGTGAAAACTCGTTTCCAAGGAAAACATATTTCATGCCTTAATATATTTTTAAATAAAACACAAATGTGTGCATATTGTGGGTGCGTCTGGCATCTTTTACTATAAGAGCAAGATGCACTGTTATCCAAGGTCTATACTTTTTTGTTTAATATTGGCAGTGCGAGAATTATTAGCTCTGATTTGTTTTCACATGGGGTCAGATTTATTTTGGAACATTTCCTCAGCAAATTTTCATTATGTTTGTATTTTATTCATAAAATCGTATTCGGTGTCTGGTTTAGATACATACACAAATGTATACCAAAACCGTAAAGGGGTCTTTGTTTCGAACTGAGTTTAGAAGCTCTACACAACGTATACCTGTTGTGGTTTGTTCCCAAACTAAAAAAAACATTTAGTGAACCGTGTACAGGCATTATAGTTGATGCAAAACGTCATATATTTCTGTGCTGAAGATGGATAGAGAGAGAGAGAGAGAGAGAGAGAGAGAGAAAGAGAGAGATAGTCTTGTATGATATATACATGCTTCTGGATTATCAGAAGGATCACTTATTTCCAAACAAGAACTGTACTGTCCCATCGCCTACTTAAATTACATACACTCATGATCACCTCACCTCACGCAGCCTGCAAATGAGAATGTTACATTTGTAGCAGTTGAGTATTTACTTTAAATCATGTATTCACGGACACAAGATTCACTCTATCGCAAGCACTCAAGGACTTGCAGGAATACCGAGTTCACAAAGTGTCTTACCTGGAAAAATATAAAGTCAGCAAGAGTGACACTGACTGATATACTAGTATCGCCTATTTCGACATGAAAATGTACAAAATTATGCTTTCTTCAAATTCTTCTCAAATGGATGTACAAGTATGACATATTTGATGAATAACATAAAAAGGTATATGCCTTCTTTTACAGTCAGAATGGATAAGGAAGGAAACATAGTTATATATGTTTTGCCATCAAAGAGAATGTTAATATTTTTAAAACAAAAAAATAAAACTCATATAAACCGGACACTACCAATATCAACATCTGGGCCGTTTCACAGAGGTGGCCAGTATAGGGATGTATGTTTAGTATTATAACTTATTCTTGTGACCAAAATATCTAGACATACAGAGGGATCTGTTTACAGTGGAGAGCAGGTTATAGATGGGCCTGTTTAGGGAAGATTTATTGTAATTACAACTACAAAAAACTACAGTAACGCCAATTTGCGCCCTATTTTTGAAGACATTTCAATCAGGTGAGATTCGTCCACGTAACTCGAAAACCTACCCTGTTTAGGAGATCAAAATTAGATTGTGTATGTTCTGCTGGATCACGGATCGTTCCATTCAAATTCATCGTTTTGTGTTAAACATATGCCGTACTCAAATCAAAGAATGTTTATGTGTACAGTGGTTATGAATTAATTACTTACACCGTTCATGGTATTGGAGTAAGCTTCTCTTATCTTGCTTTTCACTTCATAGCGTTTATTTAGGGGATCTGTGGTTTCCACCGTCGTTGAATATCTGCAGGTAGAGATGACATATAGATTGTATTGTATATGTGTGTGCATGGGTGATTGTATGCATGTATATGCTTCTGTGTGTGACCAAAGAGGCGTAACATATGCATACGTAGTAATTTACTTGCATAGAACATGATTGTGATGCCTTTTATATGCGTCTTGTTTGCGCCTTTCGTTAATTTTGCTGCACCATTCGGACTCGCGAGAATTTAAAACTGGGGAAAATATAGGATTTTAATTTAACGCTAAATTATTCATTAATCACATTCAGAATTCGCAAAGATATTAGCATTTGAAATAATTTGCCGTAATTTGATTGGTCTGAATTGCAGTATATGTGTCTAAACAGAGACTCAAACATGGAACCCTAGTTAATACCTGGGCGCTCAACTAATTAATATTAAGGTCAAATGTCTACAAGGACAACTTTTTGATACATATTAAAAGCGCTATTGCCTTGTTTTCTGTTAAGCTCATAACTGGATACATATTTCAACAAACTTTGTTTTGCAGCACTTTCAGGGTTGCTATATAATTAACTATAAGTTTCAGGCGGTAAAAAGGCAGGCAGGTAGTAGATAAATATATGTTGGGCTGTATGTGTGTAGGTTTAATAAACAGACCTACGTATGTATTTGTTTCTGCTAAGAGATTACTGATAAATATATATATATATATATATATATATATATATATATAGAGAGAGAGAGAGAGAGAGAAATAGATAGATATGCATGTTTTTATTGATATAAAGCACTCACAAGTCCCATATTGATGAATCTATCAGTACTGCGACCTCGACATAGTAGACTGCATTCGCATCTAGAACGCAAGTTGTATCTTTGGATGGAATTTGCAATGAGAAAACATATTGATTTTATATAATCGCAGCCTTTAATAATAATGAGAACCATAACTCTGTATCATTTTTTGTGTGCATTTATAACACAGAATACATTGATGTAACTGTTCGCAATAGTTTCAATTTAAGACGTTATATTTTTGCATTCTAAGGTATATTCTCAGAAGACATGTAATGCTTGAGAACATTAAAAGGATGTAATATAATATAATATATAATACAACTGAATTTACTCATTAGATTTTATGTTATCATCTTCATATATGCTACGATCGTACCACCCTTATGTGAGATAACATCGTACCATCCCCATTGTTGTTTGTTTTTATTTGTTTGTTTTTTTCCACTTTAGCTGTTCTCACTTGTTTTCCCTCTGTTATGTAAACCTGCTGCAAATCGGAATGATAACATATTATCTGAGCGAGACAAATGATTGTGTTTGTCTTGCTCATGTAGGAAACGTCGGAGATGCGCTATATAGTCTTGTTCTACATTTTGCTCATTGACGTTTCCTCCATCTGCAAGATGAGAAATTATGCATCACAAAAAGTACCGATATATTGGTTTAATTTTATGTTATTGTATTTCGTCATTAACATCAACCTTCACATTAAGCAAAATCAAACAAGGATTTATACGAAGGTCTTTTGAGAGAGAAATAAGGGCTTGAATCATAGTGATGTTTCCGTACTTTATTCCGATCTCGTTTACGTTTAAAATCAAGAGCGAACAATGTGAAATAATGCATCTGACATACTTTATGCTCCAAATATAATAAGATATTGCCAACCTGTATTTTCGACTGAATTTTCTCTTTGTATATTTCCTTGGTCCAGTAGAACATATCATTTTCCTAGAAGACCTTGAACTTCCAACAAGTTTCTTAATGTGACATCAGTTTCTTCTGGTCGAAGATCGTAACTGCTGTCTCCTATTCGTATGTTTACGTTCTAGTTAAGGGTGGAAAAGAACATACATCTACGTGTATTTAGTCAAATATATCAGTCAGATTTGGTTTCCCCTAATCTAGATATCCCTTAAATCATTTATCTTCTCATTTCAAATATTATTGGCAGAAAACAAGGTCATCCATTTATAAGTATGGTAATGTCTTGATTCATAAAAGTAAGTTACACAGAGTACGTGCTATAGCACGGAAAGCGTGATATAATACAATAATATGAAATACACAAGATATAACATATTGATCAATTAATATACTTTTTGTAGAATACTCTGATATCTACTAAATATGCAAAATTACAAAGACATTGCACCTGGAAAGGTGGCTGAAATATTGACTGAAAAGGTAGCTAATATATTAGCTCCAAATGTATCTCACATATTGACTGCAATGGTAGCTGAATAATCAGTTCTTCACCTATTATCCATAACTGAACCAATCCCAACTGTTGTACTTATAACTGAACCAACGCCAAAATTTGAACCTATAACTGTACGCACAATACAACCAAAACCTAAGATTGTATCAATACCCATAACCGAACCAAAGATTGTACCGAATGTATGTACCAAATTATCAAAATACAGAAAGGGTACATGTACAAATTGCGATAAAGAAATTATCATAAACAATATGAGCAGACATAGAAAGACATGCCGTAAAAGTGGTATGAATAGTTGTCATTATGGCAATAATAGTTGTAAGTGTGGTAATACTAGTGGTAAGTGTGGCAATACTATTGGTTAGTGTGGTTGTAGTAGTAATAAGTGTGGTAATAATAGTGGTAATTGTGCCAATATTAGTTGTAATTATGGCAATAATAGTGGTAAGTGTGGTGACACTAGTCGTAAATGTGGAAACAAATAGTGGTTATTGTGGTAATATTATTGGTAATTGTGATAATCATAATGGTAATTGTGGTAATAACAGTGATAATTGTCGTAATAATAGTGGCAATTGTGGTAATAATAGTGGTAGTTCTAAACACTGTAGCTCGCCTTCTAATCCTAACTCTATTCACTATGATAATGAATATAACACTAACTATGGTAATATGAAAGAACTACTATACAATGGTAATTCAGCTTTATACGTAACTGATAACGAGGAATATGCTAATGCTTATTATGAAGAAAATTTACGTAACAGCCCTGCCCTCAAATGTAATAATTGTCTCCTCCCACGAAACTATGATCATGAAAATATGGCATTTAACAAGTGTAATAAATGGGTAATACCAGATATGAATGAGGATTGATATTATTTACCAAATAATAGTGATAATTGTGATAATAATAGTGGTAATTCTTCGACGTCAGATATGTTATGTCATTCGCTTCAAATGAAAATGTGGCATATAACAAGTGTAATACATGGGTAATGACATAGATGTGTGATGATTGCTACATATCATTTGCCCAATATTGAATACTTTTCTCATACTTTCCTCATACCTCTTTGATACTTCTCTACCTCAGAAGGTGTATAAAAGTATCCAGAAAGTTCTTGAAAAGAAATATCTGATCCAAATATATACCAGATTCAAACAATTATCAAATACTGCTCATTATTCTTGTCCAACAATGCAACTTAATCCACCTGTTAACCCTCGTATTAGAACGTAATCAGAGACATAGCAATCTAACATATGCAAGACCAATATTTAACATATAGAACATTATACATTTATAAACACTACACTCTTTAATGCAACAGTGGTGATTCACTTAATACATACAAAGCCCAGTGCGATATGTCCTGTTGGATTAATACAATTAATTGGGAAGTATGGAGTGCAACAAGTGAATGTGGAATATACCATTAAAATTTATCAGATTTAAGCATACCAGAATTAGTCAATTCAATGTACATGTTTCATATTTACTTTAAAAATTACGAGACTTCTGTCTAAATGTTCAAATCATTTACAAGATGATCGGTCATTGAGCTCTAATAATAATGGAATAAAGCTAAAACGGTGCAACATAATTTGAAACAACTTTTGTATTCCAACAAGATACAGTTGGTTATCTAAAAGGCACGAAATTAGCCGTTATTAATACACACATTTTGTTTTACAAACGCGGAACAAAGACATGACTTACGATTATATAAGTAGACAGGAAATGTATGATGCAGTCCTGAGCATTATATAACTCTCAAACAACACCAGAGGAAAGTATAAGTTTGACATACTTCTTTGTACAAAACAGCATATGACTAATGAAAGAAAGAAAGGCAAACCTAAGTGAAAGTATAGGATCATATGTGATATCTATACTGGATGCTTAAGTTTCAGATATGACAAGTATAATACAATATATGGCTACTATACAAGACACAACCAAAACGTTAATATACGCTTTAATATTGCCTCAGCAAAGCTATGGAGCATATGGAACATAATGAATTAATTTCAGCAATATATCACGGATTCACAATTTAAATTGGATTATATCGTTAATGATGATGCTACTGTTCTCTTACCTAGATATATGGTTATGAAAATTGGTAGCATTGTAGGGTAGAACAATAATCGGAAAAAATCATCAAATAAATTGACTTTTTGATTAAATAGCATAAATACCGATGTACCGTGACAATTTATTCCAGCAGCTCACAAAGTGGAACAAGTCGTCAAAGGTTGATAATGAAACAAAACAACAGAACGTGGGTAAGAATTAGGTAGACAAGCAGGACAATAAATACACTAAGTTCGAACTATTATAGTAGCAGTCTCCACACCCTTCAGAGCAATGGCAAAGATTAGCCGAATTAATGCTAAAATTAGTAAAATGAGCAACCAGGAATGAGACAATCATTGATGGAGTTGAAAATAACAAACTTGTGATTCTTCCAATAACAACATGTATGACTTATTCCTTTATCGGCTAACCTTTTGAGATAATCTGCAATATTTGTCAGACCTTGTTTAATTGTGTCAATGAAATTGTTAGGTTAAGGACTTGGACTATGACTAGGATAATGAGTTGGAATAACTGTCTTGACTAGGCTATCCACTGCCAATGCAAGTGATGTAGCAATCATTACAATAGCTGGTTCAATAGTTATAATGGTTTCATTATTCTCTTTTAACAATTGTTTAAGTCTTTCACCCAATAGTAACTTGTTTCTAACGTTTGAAGCAATGTTATCAATATTTTCTCTAAAGTCATTTTCTTCATCTGGTAAATGTCCAGTTAATGGCACTGTTTTGCTTTGAGTATTTTGCAACAATTCTCGAACCTTAGTCATGTTAGCTATGTCATTGCATCGACGATGTCTTTTTATGTCCTCTATCTCTCCGCCATACAATGCAACGTTTAATTTCATTGATTCTATTTGTTTGCAAATGGACAAAACATTGGAAGAGGAATTGGGATTCGTAGATTAGCAGAAGATAACACCTATGATGGGTGCAAGCAAGAATTGAAAATTAAGATAATAAATGTAACTTAGAAATATATAACTGGTAATATACTAACTGTGAAAGAGATGGATAACATGGACTACAAACAAGTAAAGAAAACAAATAAATTATTTACAAAATGTTAGATCAGCCAAAATATGCAAAGCTGTATCTGATATTATCATCATGGCTGCAGCAACTTGGGTGAATACATTTCTATCAGTTGAAAATCTAGACTTTTTACAAACATAACTCAATGAAGATACTAGTACATTACATTTAATGGTATTCGGCAGAAGAACAACTCTGATACACTTTACGGTAGCTCTATAGCTCGACGTGGAGGACGAGTCAAACTACTGCAATATTAAGTATGTTTATACCCTTTACGGTAATAACAGCAACATGAAGAACCACCGGGCTGAGACTTAAGATAAATTGGTTATATGTAAGTTTACAAAGCTTGCCTAGGTCTACGTTCACCCTGCATAACCCCGATGTTAGCAATACTGTGTGCATGAACGACGCGAAAAATTGTGTTTGGTTGGATAAAGTATTACGATGGATCAATCATTATCACTACTAACGCCTATTGATTGGTTGATTATTGGGTATGATAAATATTTGTTTCAGCACTAAAACTTCATAACTAAATAGTCACAACTATCTTAGAAATATACAAATCAAAGGGGAAACATAAATAGATCAGACACCCAGGTCTTTACAATACCTGTTAAATATTTAAGCGAACCAGAAACTTCAAATTGAGTGACAAGAATAATACTTTCTCAGAATTGTTACTTGTATATAAGAAAATGTTTTGATGTGTTTTGCATTGGAAATTTCAGATGGCAGCCCTGCTGTCAGAAATTGAGGACTTAAGTTCAAAATCCGGTCCATCTTAAATGAAGCAGCTGAAAATGAGCCCGTGTGTTGTTTGGGTAAAGCTTGGCTATCTCTTTTGCTTGACATATAAATATTTATCTGTATGCGAGCAACATATTCGCAGGGCTTCAAGATAAACACAAGAGTTTGGGCTAACTTCAGTAGAAAATCTAGCAATTCAGTCAAATAGAATTTATTGCCGTCCTGGTTTTCACCAATCCGTTGTCTTATGTATTTTTCGGGACTATGCTGCGCGTAACTTTCTTTATCTCTTTTTTTTTCTACGTACAACCAAGTGGTCTATGAAAACCAAGGATTGTTGTTCTTGATTTGAATTTTGGAGCTCTTTTTTACCAACACCCATGCTATGATGAATGTTCGACTTGTAACAGTTGTGGTGATGGTGAAGAACCCCGTTTGTTCTGGACGTAAAGTTGACCTACAACTCTGTAACAACTTTGAGCACGGCCATGACAGAGCCGCGAGAGAAAATTAAATATTCTTATTAATGAAACATAAGCTTAGCACAAACCGTGAGACAGTGTGTGCGTGCATGCTTGCGTATAGCCTTGCAACTTAGTAATCAGATAATGGTACAAGTATTTAAAAACAAAAAATACAATAGGCACCAAATTACAGCAATTGGTTCTAAGTTGAATTTCTGGACTTTATTCCGTACATGTCAGAACCTGAGAACAATACAAATCATCCGCTGATAGGTCTACCGAACATGAATGTTAAGACGTGTGTGTGTGTGTCTGTGTGTGTGTAACCAATATGTTGTCTTAGAATTTGTATCTGTAAGGCTTTGCCAGAGTTATTCGTATGTGTGAGTTACAATCTTCAACTGCTCTAAATCACCAGTCACTGACTCTTAGCCTGTATCAGGAATACATTCTTATATCAAATTTTGGCCGCAGGCGCTGGACACAGTATGTACATTGTAATATCATAATACACCTACGATGACTCTGTGATTCTGCCCATCTGCTCTTTTGATAAATCTGACGGTCATGAATGCCCCATTCTCCCTGTCCTGGTAGTAAGCAAGAGCCTATTAAATAAATACGTGAAAATGTTGTTTTTGTTAAATATCTTTAGAAGTGTGCAAGCCTTATTGTGATTGTTTTAAATAAAGATTGCACATACAAATACTATATTTTAATTATGTTTTATTTCCTCATTAGGATTTTAAAAAATTATTAGCAAATCTGCAAACATTAACGTATGTGCAGTTACAAAGGAAGTACATCATACTATCAATTGATCTCCCTTTGACCGTTCTTTTTTAGGAACAAAACATTCCAATAACACGATAATATGTGCCTAGAGTTTATTTTACAAGTGTTTCAGAAATCCCAAACCCGTATGTGAACAAATCCCAATTACTTAAACACACTACCATCGGATTGTTTTAATAAATTGTACGAGTGGTTCAGAAGCCATATATATATATATATATATATATATATATATATATATATATATATATATATATATATATATATATACTATCAGTACATGCACATTTAAGAAAGCAGCGAAGAATACATCTACTATAGGTTGTTTTTATATTAATCCGTAATAAGCGTACCTCCTTTTCCAAATTTTCAGTTTTCGCCAGAAAGGATGGACCGTCTTTCAATTTTTGAACAACATAGATGTCAGCGTTTGGATCAATCTCATAGTTCCTTTTCAAATTTAAGGCCAGGACATCTCATCCGCGCGTGAGATGAAAGGTTAAGTGATCAGGGAGATCAAGTTCACTCAGTTTCCGTTTGTCGATCTGGAATCTTGTGGTCACATCTTTCAGCCAGACCGTTTCCGAGCCTGTACGTGCTGACAAAACGGAGAAAAGAAAATGGTTGAGAATACGAAGTCAACACGCGAACGAACGAGTAAACGAATTAGACAGAGTACTCGGCCTTCAGTTGCTTCTCTTTAATCAATATAAGATAAAATAATAGGATAAACACATTTGAACAGGGTCGCATTTCGGACAACAAAGCACACCCATCCGTCATCTTTCTAATAAGTCATTAAAGCTTCGTAACTTTATAATAATAATAATAATAATAATAATAATAATAATAATAATAATAATAATAACCCTTTGCATTATGCAGTGTATTTAAATAGATATTATTAAGACAGCAACAAAAAACAAAGGCGACAAAATAAGTTCATTAATTTTTTTTATGACAAAACTACATTTAGAACTTACCTTTTTGGGGCACTATACGGTCACGTCTTTGAGTAATATTTAACCTTTGCGAATTCAAAACGTTTTCACCAAATCCGCTCCTTTTGCAGACTAAATTCAATGAAATCATGACTTTCTATCGTAGCCATAAATCCCTGTATATACAACTTTCGTCATCTTTTCCGATTCCCTTTCGACGTTAAAAGTCTTGATTAACCTTACATCTGACAACCCATTAATAGTCCAGATATTACTGAGCATGATGTGCTCATGCAATCTGGGAAATGTATTTTGTACAGTTGGCTGTCTAAGCATATTGGTATAAATGGTAATGAAAGTGCAAGTAAAGTAACCAAAGCTGCACTCGGTTACCAGAATAGAAGAATCCATATACTGACTTAAATTACCTTCGTCATACTTGGGAAAATATGTGGAATTAAAACTCCACAAACAAAATTAAGAACATTAAATCCACTATTGGAGAGCGGAATCCCTTGCTTGAGACAAATCGCTCTGATTAGGTGGTATTGTGCCAATAGTGTATCGGACACACATACAGACACATGCATACCTCCTAAACGGTGAACCCCGACGAGAGTGCTTGCCATGCCTGTGTACGCTGACAGTGGAATACATTCATGCCGAGTGCGTCGATTTCCACCTTCTGAGACAGAAGTATGTTGACGTGAACTGCATGAAGATACTGTATGAATATGTAACACTGCAGAAAACCTTCGATTTTTTTAGGGATTGCGGTTTATTTAAAGACAGCTCGTGCGGCTAATTTCTTTAAAAAGAAAGATCAGTGGGATATCATGGCAAGGCATGTAAATGTTATATGACAGCGAAACATCAGATCAGTAAACAATTAGAAAACAGCAACAACACCCAATAAGGCATGCGCTTGTCCCGGCTCTGGATTTTCCTAAATTTTGCGACTGTACATTGAATCATTTTGAAAATGAATTTCATCTTCGTTTTATCCTTGAAAAGAATGGGGTGACAATATTGTTTATTTTAAAGGTGTACCCCTCAAATCCACATGCATAAATCTCTCTCTCTCTCTCTCTCTCTCTCTCTCTCTCTCTCTCTCTCTATATATATATATATATATATATATATATATATATATATATATATATATATATATATATATATGCTTTAAAGAAATTGACTTAGAGCAAAAGGCTCATACGATTGAATAGGATAATGAATATGCTTTGCTACGCTATAATCATAAATATAAAAAAAGTTTACAAAACATATTTTACTTTTATCTTTTCGATACATTTCCTCCTCACTTTTCGATCTGAACAAACGTTGATCAATGCAGTCTGCCATCGATTACGACCACAGTAATACCAAATACATTTTCTCGTAGCCAGTATAGTACTAAGTATATAGTATGAAATTATATTTCAAGCCTGAGCAAACTGGGGGAAATTAAAGGAAAGTAAATGTTTCTCCAGCTTGCTCTTCACAGTAACAAAGTGGCGGCTCTTCGCTGACGTAATACGTAATATCATTTCGCCGTAAGGAATTGGGATAGTATCGGCTTGCATATTGTGGTGTTGATTAGTTGCATAACCAAAACGGTTTTCAAAGTCGTTACAATTATGTTAGTATTGAAATAAAAAAAAAAACCAGATGGACACATGTAATATATATATATATACATATGTACCTGACCGAATATAATCCAAGAGACAAACGACGAAAATAAATACACCTTTCTTCATTGCGAACTCGACGACTGGCTGGCGTGTATAGATAGTCTATACGATTCTACGGGGATAGATTATGAAGGTCAGGGCGACTTTTTCCGGCCACGTGTCAATTTTCTCATGGAATCTATTGGTCGAAACTTAAGTAATTCTGATAATAATAGCTACGATGCATATATTTCATAGTTCTGGGGTTGAACAATGTTAAATATAGCAAAGTTTCTGACAATGCGAGTATAAAAGAACATCAGCTCCAGCAAGGCCCTAAGTCCGTCATTGTGTACATTTATTGAATAGTACACAACTCAATCAATACAAAATTGTATAAATTGCAAAATGTATAAAAATTAAAGTATACTTATCTTAGTATATTGTACTTAGTCTTCTTAATCACGCATTTTTTTTAACTCTCTCTCTCTCTCTCTCTCTCTATATATATATATATATATATATATATATATATATATATATATAATATATATATAAGAAGAATTGCAAATATAAAATAGTGCTTCTCATATACTTAATCATTGCAATGAAACGTTTAAAAACCTTTAGGAAAAAATGTCTTTATGTTTAAAATGACGGTAATAATGTGTTTTTCTTACTAGGTAAAATGTATGCATATTTATCAATGATATTTAATTTATAATGCAAACAATTTTTTACATACTACATAATTGGCAAAATGGACAGAACAAGGAACTATTTCGTTTATCTCATCATTTATGTACTTATATATATATATATATATATATATATATATATATGTATGCATGCGTACATGTATACTTTTATGTATGCATGATTGTATATCTGTCTGTATACCTGTATTTGTGTACGTACGAATGTATGTATGCATTTATGTATGTTTGTATGTACGTACTTATGTCTGCATGCATGCATTAGTCTGTTTATTTGTATGTATGTCAGCATATATGTATACATACGTATGAATGTACCGATCTGTAATATACATCACTCAGGATCAACAAGGGTCATATTTGAAGCAGTATTTGATCAAAATATTGTGAGAGCAATGTGATTTAAAATGATTGAGAATATTGTTCGATTACTCACATACTTTATGTATGCATGTATGTATGCATGAATGTATTTTTGGAAATAAACATTGTTAACACAGCCAACTCAATCTCCGAAAAAGCGACCAATATATCCCACCATGGTTACCTGGTGAAATGGTCATACTAATAATAATAATAATATTAGTAGTAGTAATAATAATAATAATAATAATAGTTTGGTTGGGAGAGGTTGAGCAATCTAAGTCAAGAGTTAACATGAAACACAAAGCAATGTGTAAAGTACACAAAGTCCGAGCACAGGAGCCAAAAGTACGTTGGTTCCCTGCTGACGACGCCTGGCGTGAGTGAAAGACCCAATGACATACATTTATATTCAAAATGCACAATGTAATAATCAACACATATTCAAAGCAACATAACCTTTAATGTGTTTCGATAGAGAGTAAATATTTGAATGTCTCATAAATTGTTGTTATATTCAGATATATATATATATATATATATATATATATATATATATATATATATATATATATATATAGATATATGTATAGAGAGAGCGAGAGAGGAAGTAACTGGTTGATAACCGGTTCGTTGCATCGTAATCCGTTATAAGTGACTACGCATGCCTAGTTGCGCGATGTGTGCTTTATTAAGTAATTATGTTATTGATAACACAGTTCAAAGCCGACCATGTTTCGATTGGCTTGTTATTCAAATTTGCTTTGAAGACGACGGTTTCACACATGAAATGATTACCGGAGTTGCCCGGATATATTTTGAAGTAAACAGATGTTAGTTCGTTCACTAGTGACAGACATCCAATATTACTCTTGAGTATTTTTTGTTTACCTGAGACACCGACCACGTTATTTGTACGGGATATTTTTTTTTAAATTAAATTTTTTTTTTCTTTACTATTTAATTATGTTTCTAAACTTTAAATGTGTTTCATGTCAATATTTTCCTTTTTTATTTTAAAGTTTCAAAATAATGTACATGTTTTTAATAGAAATAAGAAAACAGCCCATATTCCAAACGTTTGTGCCGCTGGTGTGCCATTTTTAAAATATCCAAAGTTAAATACACATTAACAAACATTTGCACACCGTAAACACTTTCGCTTCTTCATCATATGAATTGTCTAATTTAAAATATAATGCATATGAATTGATTTTTTGTGTATACGTATTTAATTATTTTCCCATTGATACTCGGTGTCCTAACGTGTGTATTTTGTTCATACTATGCCAAGAAAGCTAACTAATAAATGATGTTTAAACCTACTGAGATGATGTTTTTCTATTCCAATATATCAATCTATACATCTCTCTGTTGAATTGAACCTTTATTTCAATATGATGCAAATTTGACAGAGTGTCCTCTGACCGGTAAATATGTATTTCTGTGTAAAGATAAGAATTAATTGTCAAGTCATGTCTACAAATGAAATGCTGCCTACCTTTGGATGACGTTTGCATCCTTTTTTGGAGTATACATGTCGTTCATGGTTCGGACAATTCTACCTTGTGTAGTTTGACGGTTATTGATATAGAGTCCATATAAAACAGATCGATTTTGCCAACATGAATCAAAATATTGTTGACGCATTCAACCCATTTTTATAGAAGAAGAGGAAGCGAACTGAATTTTTATTTATATCTCAGGCCACACGCAGTTGGCGTGTAAGGAAAACAAATAGTTTATAAACTGTGACAAATTGTGTTTTGAATATGTTGAATATGAGGCACTTTTAGAGCACAAACAGACAATGTACATATACCGTATTTAGGAAACAAAAATGGATAGATCTTATCATGTCATTCACATTGATATTCCTTTTTTTCAAACTATCAAATAGGTAGCAAATTTATACCTCAGACTAATACGATATAAGCGTGAATATAATATACTTTTGTTTCTTTAAATATACATTTAGACCTCAATTTTACAGCAAGCTCCCATCAAACAACACTCGCCACAGCCCTGAACGATGATGCTTACATGCAGACACATTCAAACTTATTTGAAAGTAGCTGTGTATCAGATAAAGCATATCGAACTGTCTGCTATCAGGATCAGCAGAAATAGCTGGCTAGTATAGCAAATCGGCATGTGATATCACTATCGCTGTACTAAAATTATGAAATTTTCCTCATTAAAATTTTCACGAATTTTGATAATTGTACCACATAAAAAGATCCATTGAAAGCAGATATCTACATTCACAATATTTGGTTTAAAAAAAGAATAAAGTTTCCGAAATTGAGATATTTCACTTGGAAAGAACGGACAGCTGGATAGATAGTTCAAAAACGTCGTTTTTCTCACACAGAACACACTTTTTTTCCGTCGTTATGTAATGGGTGTCTGTGATTACGCGGTTTAAATGTGAGCAGAAATAAATATGTATTTCGATGTTAGGACAATATGTAATTTTCGAGTTCCAAGTCAGGTTTAAAAAGGAAATAATGCTTACTTGGGATGAGGTTGCGACTTTTGCGTTCCATTCCATTCAAGAGTATACAAGTCATTTATAGTTTGGACAATTTTACCTGATGTTTCTTGGGAGGGGGTTATAGAGTCCTGATATATATATATATATATATATATATATATATATATATATATATATATATATATATATATATATAGATATGTATATTCTTCCAATATAAATAAAAATAGTCAATCCGATAATAATTATGATTCAATATCAACTCGCCATACATTACGTTGTAGATAATTGAGATCCAGAATGGAATCATGGGAAATTTATTATGAACATTGATTTGCTTTCTAGCCAGTTCTGAATGCAGGATACAAATAATTGTAATATTCCTGAGTTTGGTTACGTACCTGAGGAATTCACTCCTTACGTTTTCTTTTTTCAAACCCCCACATTTCATAAATATACGAACAATGGGTAGAATTGTATTATAACAAATATCTAATTGCAACTCGATGGTGATGCACAAGTGCCGTATACTTTTAAATACAAGATGCATTGCTTGTTTCCGCTTGTTACAAGATGTGTATCATAGCTTTAAAGAATCTACGGTGTTTTGAAGAAAAATAAAAACACTAAGATACTTAATTAGTATAAACAATGCATTTTCTAAGCTTACATTTAAACTGATCAGCTTTGCATGTACCAAGTATCATAATCTTTGTCATTGTAACAATAATAACAATAACACATTTGAGGAAGTATATAATTCAATGAGTTTAAAAGCACTTATAACAAGAGGAAGTGGGGTCATTTTAAAGACATAATGCCTTATATATAGTGAGACGGTATACAATTTAATTTTCACTTAAATAATTCTAAAACACCAAACTATGGAGCAAACATGAACCTGGTTTGCTTGACTGCACTCAAAGTAAAACATGCTTAGCTTAGAATATGGGTCGATTCTTTTTCAACGAATGGAAACAAATTAGCATGACTGCAACTTACTAACATTTCAATTTTGGAAAATCCAGCAGTCTCATGGAGCTAAATCTGGGATATATGGTGCAAAATGAAGCCACCGTTCGGTAGGCCTGGGCACTTTTTTGCAAAAAAACCTAATGTACATTATGTTTCATTACTGTAGAATACTAGTGTCCATTCACTGTGGTGTTTCTTATGCCAAATTATTCCTCGTGTGTTGAAGAGCGTAATGCATATAACCTTTCCAACAGATTTTGAAAGACCTGCTATAATAAGTGATGGCGAACTTGCGTGCTTCCATACACTGCTTTGTCCATTGGGTTCAAAGTAGTGTATGGAAGCTTATCACATGTAATGATCTTATTTAAGAAATTATAGCCTAATACTTTGTGCCTGTATAATACTTCCCTGCAGATCTTTCCTAGTAAAGCAATGTGTTCCGCATCAATTAATTCGAGGATCCAACGATCACAAACTATGTGCATCTCTAATCCTTTGGGTTTTAATTTCGTATGAAATACCATAATCATTTGCTACCTCTAGAACAGTAAAACGTCTCTCTTCCTTCACATATACGTCCACATAATCAATTATTTCTTCTGAAAGGGATGTCCTTGGATGTCCTTGGCCTATATTTTCTTGTAACATCTTTAACAGTCTCCTTACCATCAGCAAAATGTTTCATCCATCCACTGATTCCAGATTTAGCCAGTGCTTCAATGCTTCAAGTCCATACACAACATTCAAGTCAGCTTTAATATGTTTATATGACTTATCTAGTTTTGCATAAAACTGTATCATCTCTCTGTTCGTGTTTATATATATATATATATATATATATATATATATGACAGAGAAAAAGGTGATGTCACTAAACATGTGTCTTCATTAACTTAACAATGACGTCGCGTTCTAAATTGGGACGTTTTAAATTATAGGCGGGGGAATTTTATGACGTTGGGTTGCTTTGGTTGGAAGATTGCATTTACTGTGAAGCACTTTAACTTCGTATGAAACCAATTTTCGTGGTGGGTGTTGTAACAGCACGGCTATCTATAGTGCTCTGAATGTGAAATATACGTTAGGCTAAGTACATGCATAAAGAGGAACACTGAAACTAATTGATTACAATTGAATTCGAATGCAAACTTTCATGAACATGAACACACGTGTAAGATTGTAATGACTCTACCTCATATAGAGTTTAGTAATAAAAACAGATTTACTCGCTGTGTGTGTCCTTCTTTGTTTCTCAAAGCACATACTATTTCCATTTATGAAACGTGTTAGCACAACTAATTGCTAAATAAACAATCAGCAGACTAGTCCCGCTCTCTCAAATCCCATTTCAATCAGGTCTCTCCGAAGTGGTACTTTGTCATGTGAATGTAGCAAAATGTCTTCTGAGGCAGGGAAAACATTGAAGAAATAGATAAAACCGTATTTACATTTACAAAGGAATGATCAACTTTGTGATTAAAGTTACAACTGGCATCAATATTTTTGCTAATAATATTGTATGTTACACTTATAACTAAATTCATGAGGATCAGCTTTTGTGTCAGTGGAGAAATAAACAATCACATTGATGCCATTGCATTATGCGTTTTGTGTTTTATTTCATATAAATTATATAAAATATTGGGAATATAATCAGGTATTTTATTATATTCTTCCTGAGTTGAAATTTACATTTGTTTTGCTTTTAAAACCTCTAATCCTGTATCTGTTTAATTTTGCCTTTTATTTATTTATTTTGGCACCTTTGTACGTGCGATATATTTATTGTTAGATTATTTTATATTCAAATCGTTAAAATCAATATTCTTCAATTTCAAGGCAATCGCATTCCACACTATATTCACCTTTCCCGTCTTGTACGGCGGGTTGTACATTTAATCCTCCTTGTATAAGTGTGACTGTTTGGTTTACAAACAAGAGTAAGAAAAATATTGTTTCCAAACTGCACCCTACCTTCCTCCTGTGCTTGCAATAACAGCATCTGCCGTCTTTATTAATTGTTTATTCTGCCAATACGCGACAACTGCGTTCAATGGCTTATCGAATTGTAGTACCTCATCTACATTCATAGATCTCTCCACGTATATATTCACACATGCATATATATATATTATCACAAATGATATATGTATATACACATCCACACGCTAACACACATACAAACACACACATATATATATGTGTATATATATATATATAATATATGTTTATGTGTGATCTGTAAAATATTACAACACACACGCACATATATATCTAATACATATGCTTATGTGTGATATGTACAATATTACAACACACACATATATATAATACATATGTTTATATGTGATCTGTAAAACATTACAACACACACACACAAACATATATACATATATATATATATATATATATATATATATATATATATATATATATGATTATGTGTGATCTGTAAATTATTGCAATACATTAGAATATGTGTGTTCAAGTATATGCGTGTACTTAAATATAAACTCTTATGGGAGAGACACAAAATGTGTCCTCCGTATATAAGCAATATTCAAACTGTGTTTCTTGGTAATATCGTAAGAACATAATAACATTATATATGGAATATGATACCTAGTAATGTAATGTAATATTAGTAGTATAGCACGTTTAGATCGTAGGACACCAACAGTCCTATTCTTCTTTTATTTCTTTTGGGAAAATCCTAAGCCACCAGCCTCCTATGTTCCAAATTACTGTCTGTCAAATCCTAGGCCATCGCCTACTCCTTCCTCTCTCTCTCTCTCTCTCTCTCTCTCTCTCTCTCTCTCTGTTTTTTCCAAACACCAATACTTTTTTTCAAACAAACGATAACACTTTATTCAACACAAGCATTAGCCAACCCACCCTCATATCCACACATTTATTTTCACAAAAACGCTAAGCAGTATAAAAAATTACAGGCTTCTAACCATCAACATTTCAACAAAAACACCCGGCCACTTACCCTCGAAATTTTACGGAAATCACCATGCCACTATTCCTCAGTATGTTATGAAAAACCAATAGGATCCGGTTAAACAGTAACTTAGCTAATACTTGTTTTACCCTCAAAACTCAAATTCCTAATAAATGAGCCAAATACAATAGTGATGATTTCATAGGGCTATGGTAACTTAGATAAATGCTATGGGTTTTTTTTCTTTCTGCCAGTCATCCCCAACTTCCAGTAATTTAGACAAGATGAAGTCGGTAACAATGGTATCTAGCTAACGCATTCCAGTAACCAATGACTAATAATGGAACTAATGCATTCCAATAGCCAATAAGCGAGCTATTGCATACCAACAAAATATACCACAATGCAAGCTAGTTTAAATCAAAACGTATTTTGAAGACAATCCAAGAGAACGCGATGCTAGCGTTACTATACATATGTTTGCTTTTTGCCACAGATATCCACATCCTCCGATAATTCAGACCGAGCAAAGCCAGCTATTATAACACCCACTCTCTAGAACAACCATGTCTAGGAAACCACCAGCAGGACTCAGAAAATCAAAACTCATGTTTGATAATAAGATTATGAGGTATCGTATATTCTGTATAAATCCATGAGATCCCAGTGCAAGAGAATATCTCATTCCTAGTGACTCTTGCATGTCACTATATCTTCCAGTAATTCAAACCAGATTAAGTCCTATGCAAGTTTACCGTTGTTATTATTATCAAACTAAGTGATAAAAAGTGATATAGAGAGGTTTAATCAGTAAACATGGGAATATGTTTACGACCGAACAGCTGGCATCCAATCTACAGGTATTAGGTGTGTGTACTTTAATGTTATTGTTCCATTTACTAAGAACTAATGATGGAGTAATTATATTAATTTGTGACAAAGAATGAAAGAGTAACTGCAGTCAGTAGATTAACTATTTAGTAGCTTGGTAGCTTTCAGTAAATATTGTCACTATCAATACTTGTCTGCTGTACATACAATTCACATTACGCAGTCTACTGTATATAGATTTTTCCTGAACTTCAGCACATAGCCAGACAGATATATAATACATGTATCCTACTGTGAAATAATATAAACTAATTCGTATTATTTGGTCATTATTGCATGTTAGCATACTATTAATTTTGTTCTTACAAATGTTTTCGCTGCCCAATGTATGCCCTACGACAAATATGTTTGGAAATGAGTTCTTCATATTCTGAAAGTTAGAAACCTTGAATTTCCGGTATTTATCGTGCAACGTTATAAATAGTGGATTCATTTAAATTCATGCACAGCGAAATACTAGTTTCCTATTACAGTTTTTCAAGTATACACAGCTTTTTATAGTCATTTGGTTATTTTCATCATTAGCACAACTATGATAATTCGGAAACAAAAATTCAATGAAAAGATAAAGTTGGTAGTACTTTTTGAAGTTTTAACATAAATTAACATTGTTTTTTTTTGTTTTGTTTTCTGTTCTAATATTATATTGTTGCGATTTAACAAAACGCAATTGTATATCCATCACGGGAATTCTCTTCTCTTTGCTATGGAGATTTTCGATCCTTGTGACCTCTTGCGGCCTTCAAAAACTGTAAAAATGACAATAAATGCGGGATAGTGTATATTAGAGAATATCCTGGTAGTATAAAAGATAAAGCTTTGATTTATTTGATTCTATATAGAGGCTTCCTAATGAAAATATATATATGTATATATATATATATATATATATATATATATATATATATATATATATATATATATATATATATATATATATATATATATATATATATATATATATATATGTATGTATCCACACAATACATACTTTCCGGTGAGCTGTTACTAACACAATCGATTTCCATTCAAGTTTGAATCCTATTAAAGTCTTGCATGACCGGAGTAATACCTTCTAATCTCTTTCCCAATCTGTGTTTGCCACGATTCAACAATTAAATCAACAATTACCTCTGAGACACTTAATTAAACTAACAAAACATTTCCTGTGTACAAATATTAGCATTGAGTTAAATGAAGAGTTACACAAGTCTCAAATTGAGAACGAAGGGCAAGGATTATTTCTGCTAAAAAATATCACTTAAATGTTGTATAACATCGAGAAATCCACTTCATCATAACAGGTTATGGAGTAGTCTAGTTCATCGCCCTAATAAAAGCCAAAAAAAAAAAAAAAAAAAAAAAAAAAAAAAAACAAAGGATCATCAGTGCTAAATATATAAGTAAAACAAGTGTTTTGCTATGTCACCAAAGTTCAGTACCTGTGACAATAATATGAATCCGCCTTTTTGTTCCGTATAGGCTCCTAGATAACCAAGAAATATTTGTTTTGTGTTTAATTTACCCCTTATATATTTATTTTGGAACCTTTCTAGACGCGATCATTTAATTTTTAACAATTTTGTAGATTTTATAAACACCAATTTATCACACAGAGTTTAAGATCGTTCATGGACATCTAGCAACTGTGTGCAGTTTTTCCTTGGTTGCTATCCCACCTTGCGGCGTATGATCGCACCTTTAGGTTCAATTAGCTGTATCAGAAGCAGCACCCCTATTGAGCGTCAGATAACCAATCTCGAACTCGCTTTTTTATTTTTCCCAAACCCCAAACTTCTCATCCTTAATACAATATTGGCAAGAGTAATTTGCATTAGCCTGATACTAGTACTTAATTTGTTAAAAGATCAAGCGTGATTTAGTAATTTAGAATTATATTGTTTTAATTGATAACGCTAAGTATTTAATTTAAATAATGTTCTGAAAATCCAGCACAGCTAAGACTCTATGATTTTCCATAAGAGGTCCACCAGTCTCATACGCAATATCAATATATAACGAAAACACCCACACCCACACACCCACCTATACACACACGCACACACACCAAAGAATTTATGTTGATATTACCTGACATCAAATCATATAATTTACACGTTGGTGCACGTTTGCTGAAACGTAGTTGATGCAGACGAACTAAAACCAGCATCACATATTTGTATACTGCCACCTGCCTAGTGTTAAAAAATTTTCAGCATTACAACTGATGAATTTCTAACAAAGTAATAAACTATTAAATAGCCTTGTTCAAAATGCTTGCATCCATTATACTTTACGATTGTCTGTCGATATATTTGTGTCCACACGATGTGAAAATAGCAAAATATGTTAATACACAAATATAAAGTAGATAATTTGATCAGTTGTCATCATTCTGTATAGCCCAGCGAGGCTGTTGGAACCTATAATGGTAGGAAAAATCATTCAGCCCAAACATACGCATCTTTAATTGCCGAAACATGACACAATTTATGATTTTAAAGCACCCGCTGAGAAAGCCTAAAATATGAACAGATTGGAAAGCTATGACCGCTATCCAAAGATATGTTGTAACGTCGCAGACTACACAACTGGGCAAGGTTGTCGGGTACAAAATAATGAACCACTTTGAAAAACAATGTCAGTCTATCGTTGTTACATGTGAAGCTGTGGATGCAAATGTTTGATATTAATATATATATATATATATATATATATATATATATATATATATATATATATATATATATATATATATATATATATATATACTAAAGGAATCTATAGTAATCTTTATTATTGCCAGGGAAATTTATAGATGCCGAATGTGAAACGCTAGGGTTAAATTTGAAAATGGGGCCTACCGCATGGGGAAATAAATATGTTCTTAAGATCGACAGTGTGAATGAAGTTCTTAATATTTTTTTAGCAAATCCTGATTAGTTAGTCTGATGATAATCATAACATGTAGTATAATTAGTCTGACGATAGACAAATCATGTAGCATTTATAGTCTTATGATAGTCATATCATGTATTATAATTAGTCTGACGATAGTCAAATCATGTAGCATGGTTAGTCTGATGATATTCATCTCATGTAGTATGAATATATATATATATATATATATATATATATATATATATATATATTATTACGACTCTATGGTCTAAGAAAAATGTAACAGAAAGAAAGTGAAACCAACAAATCAAGTAAAAAATCAACAAGCAATTTATTACTAGATAATTAAAATGAAAAATCAAAAGGTCACTTACAGTAATGTGTTTTGAAATCCTAATAATCCAATAAGAATGATTGTTCTAATCACAAGTCCTAAATATAGAATGTTTAGAATTCACGGCTGTGTCCTTGAATGTTATTATGTGCCAATGGTCTCCAAAGTCCTGATGTACTAGAAATCTTGATGTGTTGATGTCAAAATGAAGTATACCAAAATCTTTGAATAAGTTCACATAAATTCCAAAATCATCAATTAAACATCCAAAAATCCAAAAGTTTGTGAGCACTGTTATAATCCAATGAATATTTAAAATAATTCCTCTCTTAGAATTTGGAATGAATTTTCACAACTGTAATAGCTCTTTTCAAGACTGATGGTAATGTCGAACTGAAAAAATGTCTACCAAACATGGTATATATAAAGATTGGTCACATGACAGAATGTTCTAGATTGTGTGTCATCTTAATGGAATTTTTACTTGTAAACAAAAATCAACCTTGACCTTCAAATTGAGAAAACATATTGATCAAAACAACCTAATTCAAGGACACTAGTTATACATGTTTTTCCTAACAAACATAAAGATTTAAGCAAATATTAAAGTGAAGAAACATTTATAATTTCCTAAAATATTTATAATAGTATATAAACATCATACATAACACCTCCCCTCATAAAGAAAAAGAAAGAATTATATAATAAAGCTTTCTTTTGAATATACATCTAATACTACAATAACCAAAATTACATAAGAACATGTTTTATGATACTGGACTTAATTACATCAAGCAATATTACATTTCTAGGCACGTGAGAGTGCATCTGCAATCACATTGTCTTTTCCCCTGATGTGTCTAATGTCAATGTTATATTCTTGCAATATCAAACTCCATCTCAACAATCTCCGATTTTTATCTTTCATTTTGTTGATGAAAGTAAGGGGATTGTGATCACTGTACACAATAATTGGAGAAAGAGCTGAGGTAACATACACTTCAAAATGCTGTAAAGCCAATATCAAAGCCAAACATTCCTTCTCAATTGTGGAATAATTTTTCTGGTGCTTGTTTAGTTTTTTATAAAAATAACACACAGGGTGATCCACACCACTTTTGTCTTCCTGAGTCAATACTCCACCAACCCCTACATCACTTGCATCAACAGATAATTTAAATGATTGGCTAAAATTTGGTGCAGAAAGAACTGGTGCATTCTTAAGCATGGCCTTTAACTTGTCAAAAGATTCCTGACACTTGTCAGACCAATGAAATTTGGTTTTCTTACTCAATAAACTTGTTAAAGGTTCAGCAATTTTGGAAAAATTGGAACAAAATTTCCGATAATATCCAGCCATACCTAGAAATCGCATCAGTTGCTTTTTACAGATTGGAACTTGAAATTCAGAGATAGCTTTGACCTTAGCTTCTATAGGTTTAACTTGACCTTGTCCCACAATATGTCCTAAAAATGTGACACAAGCATGGCAAAACTCACTTTTGCTCAAATTAATTGTCAGATTCGCATCACTGAGTCGATCGAAGAATTTTCGAATGGTTTCCAAATGATCTTCCCAGGTGTTGTTGTAGATAATGACGTCATCGATATAAGCGTCACAATTATCAAGACCAAATGTTATCATGTTCATCAGACGTTGAAACGTTGCAGGCGAATTTTTCATTCCGAACGGCATGACTTTATATTGATAAAGTCCATCTGGAGTTGCAAATGCTGAAATTTCTTTTGCCCTTTCCGTGAGTGGAATTTGCCAGAATCCTTTTAAAAGGTCAAACTTGGTGACATATTCCGCATTTCCAATTTTATCAATGCAATTGTCCATTCTTGGGATTGGAAATGAATCAGTTTTGGTGACACTGTTGACTTTTCTATAGTCAGTACACATACGGAATGTATTATCTGGCTTGGGAACAAGAATACATGGTGAAATCCAGTTACTTTTACTTGATTCTATGAAATCATTCTCCAGTAGATACTGAATTTCTTTCTTCAGATAGTTCTGTTTGAGAGGATTCATCCTATAAGGATGCTGTTTCACAGGCGCAGAATCTACAATGTCAACGTCATGATAAATTTTACTTGTTCGTGTTGGAACATCAGGAAACACGTGCTCATAGTAATGTAATAGCTGTTTTAGTTCATTTCCTTCCTGTTGTTGTAGATGTGAAAGTTTCTGGTCTAGGTTGTTCAATATTTCTGAATTCCGAAGATTGGTTATACCAGAGTCACTATAGTCTGATTGTACTCCATCGTTGATATCTTCACTGTGTGGGACAGGTACAACTAAATTAACAGAATAATTAGATGAGCTATCTCTGTCAAAATAATCCTTTAACATATTTATATGACAAAGTTGTTTCTGTTTCCGTCTCCCAGGAGTGTTAATGATATAATTTAAGTCATTTACTTTCTTTTCAACGGTATAAGGACCAAAAAATTTAGCCTGAAGAGGATTCTGAGGTATGGGAAAGAGAGCCAGAACTTTGTCACCAGGTTTAAAACTCCTTTATTGTGAATTTCTGTCATACCTTAATTTCATTTTTGACTGGGTAGTGTGAAGATTAGTTCTTGCTACTTCACAGGCCTTTGACAACTTGTATTTGAAATCAGAAACATAATCAAGAAGATTAATCTTCGAATCTTCATTTGAAAGAAGTTTCTCTTTCAATAATTTCAATGGTCCACGGACAGTATGACCAAAAACTAGTTCAAAGGGACTAAAACCCAACGACTCTTGAACTGATTCCCTAACAGCAAACAACAACAAATGAACACCCTCATCCCAATCCTTTTCTGTATCAAAGCAATATGATCGAATCATATTCTTCAAAGTTTGATGAAATCTTTCCAAAGCACCTTGACTTTCAGGGTGATAGGCAGAAGATTTAAACTGTTGAATGCCTAATTCATGCATAACTTGTTGGAAAATTCCAGACATAAAATTTGACCCTTGATCTGACTGGACAGATTTGGGAAGGCCAACAAATGTAAAAAACTTCACCAAAGCTTTCACAATAGTTTTAGTTTTTATATTTCTCAGAGGAATTGCCTCTGGAAATCTTGTAGATGCACACATGATGGTCAACAAGTATTGGTTGCCTAACTTGGTTTTAGGTAAAGGACCAACACAGTCTACTATTATTCTACTAAATGGTTCATCAAATGCAGGAATAGGTTGCAGATGAGCCTTAGGTATCTTCTGATTGGGTTTTCCTACCATTTGACAAGTGTGACAAGATCTGCAGTATTTAGAAACATCAGTTTTGAGTTTCGGCCAATAAAAATGATTCAAGATCTTGTGATAAGTCTTACGGACTCCTAAATGACCAGCTAAAGGAGTTTCATGGGCTAAATTAAGAATTTCCTGTCGATATGACTTAGGAACAACAATTTGATAGCTCACTGACCACTCGTCACCAGCGGTTACATCAGGAGGTCTCCATTTCCTCATAAGGACCCCATTTTTCACAAAGTAACACACTGGAACTTGTGTGGCTTCAGTTTCACTAATAGCCCTCTGAAACAAACAAGATATCTCGGGATCTTGCTCCTGTTCAACGACAAGAGATTGTCGTTTGTCACCCTGAGTAGAACAAAGAGAATGAGTTGCCAAAAGAGGATCACTGTGATCAATACCGTTTGATTGATCAATACCTGAGGAAAAAGTGACCTCATCAAAAGACTGACCAATACATGTGTCAGCTAAAGGAATAATATCCTGATCAACATCACTCTCAAGAGCTCTTTTTGCCATAGCTCTAGTAACTGCACAAGCAGGGTACAAATCAGGGATTTCAGTTTCGACAGGATCAACTTTCTGATCCAAACAAGGCTTGTCAGTTACAAGTGGATTAACCACAACCTTATCTCCAGCTAGGTCATTGCCTAGTAATAAATGAACACCCTCTATGGGTAAAGAAGTCACTGCCCCAACAGTCACAGGTCCAGAAACTAAGTCTGATGCCAAATTTACACAATGAAGAGGAACATTTACAAAGCCGCACTCAACTCCCTGAACAAGAACACTTTCACTTGAAGAAGACTCCTCAGACAAAGGCAAAGTACCTGATAATAAAAGACTCTGAGAAGCTCCAGTGTCCCTTAATATTTTAATTGGGATAGGTTTGGCAGAATCACCAATAAGTGATATAGAACCTTCTGACATGAATGGTTCATAAGCCTCCAAAATAGAATCAGACTGGGGTTTGTTTGACCCAACAAATGTATTGCTTTCAATACAAGACCGTGACCTTGACCTCGTAGAAATAAGAGCATTTGGAAAAGCTCTGTCTTTTCTCTGTTGCTTATTTTTCAACTTGAAGCAATCAGAAATAACGTGCCCTTTCGTTTTACAATAAGTGCACGTAGGAAGAGATAAGGATTTCTGATCAGTCTTATCAGATGTTTGATTCCTAACAGTTGTGCTGTTGTGAAATTTGGAAGTACTCGAATGAGATTGAAATGGTTTTTTTACCAGAAAACTGCTGAGAGGACGACTTATTGCCAAATGAAATTTTGTGAGTCAAGGAATAATCATCAGCCATACGAGCAGCATTTTCCAAAGTTTCCACATTCTGCTCGTCAAGATAGGTTTTAACATCACTATGGATGCACCTCTTGAACTCTTCAATTAATACGAGCTGTCGGAGGTTATCATAACCTTGATCAACTTTCTTGGCTGAGCACCACCTATCAAATATTTGTTCTTTATCCCTTGCAAATTCGACATGAGTTTGTCCAGTTTCTTTTCTACAATTCCTAAACCTTTGTCGATATGCCTCTGGTACCAACTCATAAGCTTTCAAGATGTACTCCTTAACCACATCATAATCAGTGCTTTGTTGTACTGACAGTGAAGTGTAGACTTCACGAGCTTTGCCAATAAGTACACTTTGTAATAACAAAGTCCAATGCTCTCTGGGCCATTTCAAGTTTTCAGCTATTTTCTCGAAATGAAGAAAGTATTTATCTACTTCTTTTTCCTGAAAAGGGGGTACTAACCTAATATATCTAGTAACATCAAAACCTGGACTTGTGTTTAAAGGAGTGGAGTGTGCTCTGTTTGCCAGTTCTAATTCTCTTAACTTAAATTGCATTTCCCTTTCTTCTCTTTGCATCTGCATTTGTCTCTCCTCTTTCTCTCTCTCCCTCTCCCTCTGCATTTGCCTCTCTTCTTTCTCCCTCTCCATCTGCATTTGCCTCTCTTCTTTTTCTCTGTGAATCTGAAGCTTTGCCAATTCTAAATCCATCTGGTTCTTTAACTCTAATTCCCTTAATTTCCTGTCAGAACCAGATACAGGCTTCCTCTTCAAACTTAAAGCACTATTTTCAAAAATTCCCTTTCCTACTAAATACTGAATCAAAATAATCTTTATCTCCTGTTTTGTCAATGATACTTTTGCCTCAGATAGACTGTATTTTCTGGCAAGCTCGAGCAACTCATCTTTTCTCATGCACTCTAACCCCTCCTGGGTAGGTTTTGAAATGAAATTCTGAACATTAGATGCCATTGTAAATGCTTGTTGGTTTCACACAAAAAAATTTCTCTATTTAAATTCTTTGCCAAAGACAAAAAAAATAAATTCCAAGACAAAATCAACATGTATTTCAAAGATAAATTTAATATCTCTAATATGCTGTAATGAAATTCAGATCCCGGAACGACGAGCCCCCAATTTCTGTTACGACTCTATGGTCTAAGAAAAATGTAACAGAAAGAAAGTGAAACCAACAAATCAAGTAAAAAATCAACAAGCAATTTATTACTAGATAATTAAAATGAAAAATCAAAAGGTCACTTACAGTAATGTGTTTTGAAATCCTAATAATCCAATAAGAATGATTGTTCTAATCACAAGTCCTAAATATAGAATGTTTAGAATTCACGGCTGTGTCCTTGAATGTTATTATGTGCCAATGGTCTCCAAAGTCCTGATGTACTAGAATTCTTGATGTGTTGATGTCAAAATGAAGTATACCAAAATCTTTGAATAAGTTCACATAAATTCCAAAATCATCAATTAATCATCCAAAAATCCAAAAGTTTGTGAGCACTGTTATAATCCAATGGATATTTAAAATAATTCCTCTCTTAGAATTTGGAATGAATTTTCACAACTGTAATAGCTCTTTTCAAGACTGATGGTAATGTCGAACTGAAAAAATGTCTACCAAACATGGTATATATAAAGATTGGTCACATGACAGAATGTTCTAGATTGTGTGTCATCTTAATGGAATTTTTACTTGTAAACAAAAATCAACCTTGACCTTCAAATTGAGAAAACATATTGATCAAAACAACCTAATTCAAGGACACTAGTTATACATGTTTTTCCTAACAAACATAAAGATTTAAGCAAATATTAAAGTGAAGAAACATTTATAATTTCCTAAAATATTTATAATATTATATAGACATCATACCTAACAATATATATATATATATATATATGAGATTACCGAAGAAGTTACCACAAAATACAGTAAACCCAATGAGCTTGCTGCAAAAGAAGAAGTTATCATTAACAGCGACTGTAAAGAAAGAGAGCATTATGACTTAAATGGAAAATGCTGATGTCCTTCATATATAAAGTGTAATTTAAATCATACATATCCCAAACACGTACAACTCCATAGACATATTTTGTCTACATTGTATTTTGTTTTTCTCTTTCATTTTTTATTTTTCATTTTAGGTTAGTTTCTTCACATTTGGCTAAAGGAGTCTGTACAAAAGTTATCAGGGTAAGCATAGGAAGGTATATTTGTACTTCCATTCTGAGAGTTCTTATTCTTTTCGTTACATGCATGCATTCGTCCTATTCTCTGCAAATTCTACATTTTACTAGTTTATTCTTTGTAGATTTGAAATCCTTTCCTCATATGCTGTGTCAGCATAATGGTGATAAATGTGTGCACAACATTAGAGCCATTGTTTCAATTTTGTATTTTGCGAAATCCTCAAAAATTGCAATTCTCATTGTATTCGTATTATTTGAAACTGTAAATACAGAAATCTTCAGATAGTTAACATTTATTTTAAATTTAGAAGTAATAAATATGAAAATGTAGTGCTAATCAAAATGTATTATTATTATTTTGTCAAGATTGCCTGTGAATGTAATCTTACTTTTGCTATTAGAAAGGTTTTTGCTTCATATTCTGAAAGTTTTCAGCCTTGAAATTTCGGCATTTATGGTACACAATTAGAAATATTGTATATAATTAAATTCATGCAGAACGAATGATACTATTCAGAAATAGTGGTTTGAAACTACAATTCATGTATACTAAGGTACTTCTGGTTAATGGGTAATTTGATCAATAACATAACTTTCTATGTTTATTCAGAAACAGAAATGCAACGAAAAGATAAATGTGGTAGTCCATAATGAATTGTAAGCATACATTATAATATTGTTTTGCTATGTTTTCTGGTGTAATTTTATTTTTAGATTGCTGTTTTGATTTAACGAAACATAATTGTATGTCAATCCAAGGAGTTCTCTTACTCTTCGTTATTGAGAGTATCGAACCCGGTGACCCCTCGCAACCTCCGAAAAAATGAAACAACCTATTCAGAGCTCCCTCTTTGAAGCGATACTTCTCAAGTCACTGTGACAAAGATATGGTCAATATGCTCTCACGAAGTTTCACCTTTCGGTCTGGAGAGTTGTCCTCTCAACATTTTCGTCGTCATCATCATGAGAACACAGCTTTCAGGATTAATAAGCGATGAAACATTTTCTCCACAAAACTTTCTATATCAATCGGTGAAAAGCACAAATCACTGCATGAAAGATCCGTCTGCACACTGGGACCTTTTGCAACAATATAAGACTCTAATTTCATGGTATCTACTCTCAAAAATGTTAATATTGGTTGATGGCTTTTTGAATTGGCAAAATATCAAAAATGATTTAGGGTTTCGGGTGCTTGAAAGCCATGCTGGTGATTTATGCATATATAACTTTGCTGTATCGACAAGATTGACTTTGTTTCTCATAGATTATGACGTAACTGAATGCCAAATAGTGAAATGAAGTTTTGGTTGTTAAGCGTTTAGTGGTTGATATTTGAGTCTAAACATGACAACAGCAATCTGATGGTAATTGCCTCTATATAGAGGCTTCTTGATGGGGAAGTTCTAAATGGTTGCAGCCAAAAGTCAAAGTTCCTGCGAGCTGAACCTTACAAACTTGATCTAGAGTCAAGTTTGGATCCTACTGAAGTGTTGCATAACCGAAGAAATACCTTCTTCTTCTCAATCTGTGTTTGCCACGACTCATATGAAATCCGGGGCTATTCTACATTTAACCAGAGGTATCTAAGTAAACTAATAAAACATTTCATGTGTATAAATATTAGCATCGAGTTATAAGGAGAGCTGTACTAGTCCAAAACTGAGTACGAAAGGCAAGGATCATGAATGTTCGCTTACAAATTGTATAACGTAGAGAAATGTAATTCATTATAACAGGTTATAGTGCAGTCTAGTTCGTCTCCATAAGAAAAGCGAACGAACAAATTACAAACGCACGATCATCAGTGCTAAATATATAAGTAAAACGTGCGCTTAGTTATGTGACCACAGTCCAGTACCGCTTTTATAACAGTGAAATCTAACCACTATTTTGTTCTGGCTCTGTTATTGGATAGCCTAGGCATTTTTGGTTTATTGAACAACCCATCAACCCTACATTCCACTTCTATATTACAGCTGTCAATAACATCGTCAGCTTTGAAAACCATCTTTAGTTTTGGAGATATTAAAATACATACCTAGGTTACTTTGCAAAATGTAGTAAATGGTAGGTTGGGCTTATCATCCGATAAATATGGTAATATCTGGCCCTTGTTTATAAAAACTCTGACTCTGAAAGATCACATGAAAAGGTCCATTTATTAGTCTGCCTCATGCAAAGTGCAGTAGTCCAAACCAAACTGAGGTGCATGTTAGGAAATAATGATATTGATATATATGAAGTATACAAGAATATTTTTATATGAAAACAACAGAATATGATAAATGTTTTGCATGTGATTGGAAGGGAGGCGGGGTTGTATTCGGGATGGATGCCTGTATGTGGAAAAGGGGAAAATTTACTCTCCGTCATATTTATGATATAAGACTTCACGTGACGTTTTTAAATCCAAGATTGCAGGGCGTCAAGAGCTTAGGTCAAGGGACAAAGAACAAAGCCTATCTTAAGACCGTAAGTATTTTTTTATGACGTCATGACCGGCACTATATTTTGCGCAACTGTTTTTTTTTTTTTTGTAAATGCTCATTCGAATAAAATGCGCAAGAGAAATGACAAATGTATAATATTTTTGTTGATAAACAACGAATACAAATGTTATGCATGCGCAAAAGAAAAGTTTAAACAAAACATTTACAACACTGCACCAAAAAACGATACTTACCCAAAGTGGGGTGAAAGGGAAGGGTATGAGTTCTGACACTTATACTCGCACTCAAACATACTATCACAAATAGCTATGCTAGAATACATTAATAAATGCAATTAGAATCGGGATTTAGGTTTCTATTGAAGATAAAAATGTATAGAAATAGACATACATAAAACAAAGATAAACACATAGTTTGGTATTTTTTAGTAGCATCTATGTTTCTAGAGATCTCTGTGGCAGGATATGTTATAGTTATTTTCATTTATTATTTTATTCTTCTGATCCAGTTTAATTTCCCCCACAAAGTGATTAATATTTGTAAATAAATCTGGGCTTATGAGATCGTAATATATATACACACACATATATATATATATATATATATATATATATATATATATATATATATATATATATATATATATATATAACTTATTTTTGGCTTCTTGGTGGTTAGTGTCTGTATGGTCGTCGGCGATTATTTAGACCCAAGACGTCCCGTGCTCCTCACGTGGCAAACACTAATGTTATTTATTTATTATTAAGTATTAAAATGTTGTGATACTTAATTAAAAATGTATGCATAATGCTCACTTTAGTACTTAAATGTTCTCCTGTGTGCAGGACATATGAAATAAGCCACTTTTCCACCCAAAGGAGGATGGAGCAGTTTTATTTTCAGACCTTTGTCCACTATCATATTTTTTACAAAGTTTCTACATTTCGTGCGCATACAAGGTACTGTGCAATGCTTTGTCATACTACAAAGTCTGGTGTGCATACACGAGATTTTGTGTCATATTTTGTTGAACATTGACTGTACTTTTTTTAAAAATTTTGACCTTTTTTTCTTTTTTGGAACGTTTGCTTCTTATGCAAGTACATTTTAGCTTTATTCAAATGGATACCATAGGCGCACTATGTAAATTTACTGTTTTATTTTTTTCTCTATAATTTCTCCTTTATTTCATCTGGTATTATGTAATTTTCATCAGTAATACCATCTACAGCTTTTTTTCCTCGAGTGTAAACATAACATTAAACATGGTGATCTTACCGAAGTCACGGACAATTACATTATATATTTACACTATCACCCGTATTGATATTCCGTAGTTCCTACTACTGAATGATAATTTAGATTGGTTGCTTTCTTTTTTACGTCATTTAGATTCACATGATCGCTCATTAGAATCAAAGTATGTGTTCATCGTTATATACTAATGAGGAATTCTAGCCATTTATCTAATTTATCACCAGGCTCAATTACAATTACATTATCGTCTCCAAAATGTCAATGTTGTTGTTGTAAGTGTTATTGTACATAGGTGTTGATCACGTATTACAAATAAATGAAGTCCAAACTTTGTTTTCCACAACTCTTAACACCACATATAAGCATATTATCAGTTTTTTTAAAGTCCTTTGAGTTACCAAATCATAATATACATCAGATGGTTGTTCTGAATGTATACCTGCGCAGCAGAAGCAAAGTAAATATGCATTTTATGTGTACCCATATTTTCTTTTATGTTTATCTGCAGACGTATTCCCTGCTGCATATTAGCTAACTTATACCCTGTTCCATGCAATGTCATAGTGTGTACTGCTTATGGTCAACCATAGACAGTGGTGATCCGTATACATATTGTTTACATTATTATTACTAATTTGAATGTGTGTTGTGTGTGTGTGTGTGTTTGTGTTTATGTGTGTGTGTGTGCGTTTCATAAAAAAATATTTAGTTGCTTCTCTAAATTATTGAGTTAATTTAATACATTGCGAATAAAATATGTGTCGTAATCCTTCCAGATTAGTCATTACTTTTTAATTTCTAGATTGAAATTTCTTCTCAGAATTACTTTCTGTTATTCTTATTGAGTGTCAAGACTTATTTTAGGCTTATTCTTGATGAATAGAGTATGACGTGCTAATGTAGTACTGAGAAAGTATATAACATTTTCTCTCTCTTTTGATACAATCATACAAGAAATGCATTGCACCTATGTACGTATCTTTTACATAATTAGCCACAAGTTCTGATGTAATCATATCTTGCAGGAGAAAAATAATTTCGAACTTATAATAATGGTTCGTACCTTGTATCCCTTCAGATGCTTCTGCTTGTATACTTGTAAAATCTAAAGTCCTGTATGATAAAAAGGATGCAATGGGTAATGGGCTGTCAGTATTTGAAAATCGAGTGGAATTCTATTTTTTCTGCATGCGATACACTAATTAGCTTCGGTACACGTGTTTTATTTTTGTTTGTTTTGTTTTGTGTTTTTTTTTATTTTTCATTACCAGCTCCTGATCATAACTCTCTCAGTCTTTAGTTAAATATGCTTTGCTCTATCTTAATTGTTCTCACATTCGTTGGTAGTCACTGAGAATGCTGAAGGAATATAAATTACTCCAACGAGCATTACTCATGATTGTGCCATATATTTAATGATATTGTATGTTTGTGCTATCTCTAATATGAAAAAAAATAACTAAAACAAATCTTAGTATACGACATGGGTTAGATTTAACTGTAAAATAAATAATGTTGTTGTATTTCTAAGTAATATTATGTTACTGTTTATTATATTATATTCTAGTTTGTTTACAATTTCTCTTTTATTTTCAGGGTGTAAGAAAGAGATTGCTCATTTAACAATACTTCAACGTAACAAAGAAACCCAGGGTACATTTTTTGCTGTATATTTATGTTGAAACAAATGCATACAAACCCGATATCGTATCTTACCTATATATTGACTGACATCTTCAGCAAACTGTGATGGAGTATAGTCAAATAAATAAGTAGCAGATACTGTTTGTGACGATGTCAAAACTGAGAAACCGTATAATGTGGGACAAGAATATATTTCATATGAATGTGGATCAGTATAAGTTTTACCCCTAAGAGCCGCTTTTAAAGTATTATGAAAGTCAAAAAACAACGTATTTCGATGTAGTTCATCATCATCAACATCGAATTTATCTAACTTTTTATGTATAATCATTCGACAGTTTATTTGTATTATCATTTCCAGGAGTCTTCAGTCCCATATCTGCGTAAAGAATGCAATATGTCTGATTTAACTGTATTAATTTTGTTACGTAGTGCTAAAGTCTTTTTCTTGACGCTATTGTTATTTTGTATAATTTCATCTATTTAAAAAAATAAAACTCTTTTTAATTGCCCTACATGTACCAGCAATCTCAATACATTGTTTTCGTCTATTAAGCTACTTATTTTATTTACTATTTCATCCAACTGATCTACATCTCCTTGTACAATTCCAATAATTTTAAGAAGTTCTTTATCTTTGTACGCTCTTCTTTCTGTTAGAACTTTTTCTGTCATAGCAGATACATTATTAATGAGAGTTATCAAATCCTTTTCTTTTAAAAGTTTTATTTTATTGATTAAATTAGTAAGTGATACATCATAGGATGTTTTCATATATCTGATAGTGCTATCCGTCACGTTAACCTTTTATATAAATCCACAATATTTATATTGACTGCTTCGAAATCATTCTTCCTTTGTAATTGTGAAAGACTATTACAAACAAATATTAGTTTACCTTCCATATCTTTCACACGAGCCTCACAATTCTTCAGCTGTTGAAGTTCTAATTGTAAAGTATTGTACTTTACTGAATATATCTTTATTTCATACTCGTTACTCTCTAAGGCTGATACTTCAACAGTTATCCTTTGTTAAATTGGTTTCAAGTATTGCTATATGTTTTCTTCAGGTCTTATGCCTGCTTCCAATCAAACAGGCTGTAAAGTTTGTAAAGCATCTGAGGTAGTAACTGATATTTTGGTTATGATATCTGGAGCATCTGAAACATTCTTCTTGCTGTCATCAATTTGCTTCTGAAGTATTTAAGTTTTAGTCGCCTTTTGTGTGATAATCTTATCCACAGCTGTTGATGTTTTACAGTTTCTTCTCTCCATGCTTTTATATATGTTAAATTGTATTCCTCCCAAGTCGTACTTATGTTAAACTCATTAATTCTTTGTACAAACTGTCTTGTAGCTGTATCTGTCGGTTCATTTAAATCAATAAAACGTATCTTGTTCATAATTTTGTCATTGTTTAGTAACTGAAAGAGTGGTTAATCTTTTTCATTATTATATTTGAATTTAAAACTAACATTGTATGAAATGCAATCACAGTTAAATACATTTTAATCAGTATAGTCTCGAATAAAATAGAATAACCGTCATTGCAGTAGTTTCATGTACATTTTATTTCATCAAGGTAAATATGTAATCTTTTAGGTCTCAAAAATCCACAATCTGTATCTGATTCGGTAGATATTGGTATAGATCTCTGACTATAAAATTCTAGTAATACTGTGTTGTACTTATTAAATAATTTGTGTAATTATTGACCAGAGCTACTAAAGCTTTAGAGTTATGTTTCTGACATTCAATATATATCCTTTTTTCATTATTGTTATTAGCGCACATTCCTTGTTTGAATAGTTTCATGTACAGTTCTAAATTGTGGAAACCATATGTTATTCATGTCGTCTGATCATATATATATAATCCAATTTGTTTTCATAACCAACTACAAAATCTATTATATATAACGAAATGTATAACTTTCGATCTCTCTTGTGTATAGGGTTTTATACATTTTCGTTACTCGTGGACATCCCCTATCTGAATATTTTGCATGTACATTTCTAAACTGTGGAAACCATCTGGAATTGATGAGGTCTGATCGTTTAATGCGAAACAATTTCAATTCGTGGAGTTCCATTGTCGTGGCTTTTGTGGGTGAGCTAGACTACGAATTTAAAATCACAACGAAATATCAACCAAGCCGACATTCACCCAGCCTCCACTTAATTAAGACAGTACTGATTAAACATGTTTGCTTGCAAATGCGTGAAAATTAATGTCGGTATAATCTGTTACCGAGTCATATGCATCGTTGTTTTTTGTTGTTGTTGTTTTTGTTAATGATAGATCCTCGAAATTAGTTACCCATGATTAGGTATTCTTTGCCTAAGCCACGGTATTTGAAGCCCACGAAAATAAAGTGTTTCACAGTATATTATATAATCTACAAAATCTATTCTCTGTAATGAAATGTATAACTTTCCATCTCTGTTGTCTATAGGGTTGGATAAATCTACATACTTCCTTCTCAAACTGTCCTTCGAGATTCGGGCTCGGCTAACGTGGTATGTTAGAAAGCTTGTCAGTAGCTTCCAGTGGGTCGGTGGTTCTTCCATGGTTCTTCCTGCACCACATATACTGGCAGCCATGTATAGCCTATCATGTCCTGAAAAATGGCGTTAGACACCCCCCTCCCCCCAAAAAAAAGGAAATGGATCATTCCTAAAATACACAACACTTATAGCGTGATTGACAGTGTGTATTTGGGCTACAGTGCACTGTGAGTAAACAGGCACTAATACTGTCCCAGGAGTGAAATCTGTGACCCACGGCAGTTTGCTTTATTTACAGTTCAGCCTAATTCAAATAATGCCAGATAACGTATGACAAGAACTTGACTGTAGGCTTGTCTACAAAGATAAGTTTGATTAACACATGATTTATTTAGATTTTAACACAATCAAAAGTTTAATACTGAAAAGCATATGTAGATAATGCATAGGAAAATATTCGTGAACCGAGTGCTTGTGGACCAACGATTATTTTGGTTCCATGTTTAAGAAATCTTGCTCATGAAGCAAGCTTTCTCAGACAGATAGCCAGTCCAAGTACACTCACTCCATCTTACGAAATACATGAGGGATGGGCGAGTTATTGTGATAAATATATATCTGAAGATAACTCTAACGTTATGGGTACATTGATTGCATAAGGAATACGCCTAAATACGTTCCGAAAACATTGTGAAATGTATATGAAAGGTTCTTTTTGATACTTTTCTCCTTTACATGTAATAAGTTTTTGAAACAGTGTAGCCCACGGAATACTACATCAACACTGGTCTCCAAAAAGCAATTGCTTCTGATAAATGTTTTGCGGTTTTCATAATTACTCAAATCCAGAATTCTTGAAAAGGCATGTAAAATGACCAATAACTCCGACAAAGTGAACAAAAAGAAACAAACACTGCAGAAAACACCGAATGGTATTTTGTGTTAAATGAAACACCAAGTAAGAAAAAATAAATATAAGAGCGATCTTTGAAACCATATCGGTGCAATGAGCAGACAGAAAGACGAAAGCAGTGATAACGTTACATTATTACAAGAAAACAATCTTCTTGGACCAGTTTTTATTAATATTTCGCAGAGATGGGCTTGCATCGGAGAGGTTGGGAGCGGAGAGATAAAACTGTGTAATACAGCATTTCGCTGTATCTATTTCATGCAACCTGCCACCTGCTGTTTGTTCTGCTTGAGAAAAACAGAACAGTATATTGTACAGCTAGTAGCATAACTAATGTGGAAAACAGGAAATACATTATTTAATGAAAAGTATATACTTGTTTTGAGAGGACCTTAACATGTATATATATATATATATATATATATATATATATATATGTGTGTGTCTGTGTGTGTAACATATACTAATTGGGGAAAGAGCAAAAGGTAATTTCATGCAAGCATAAATCGCCTTCCAGCTCTATGTGTTAACTGCGTTTGACTCGACATATAAATGATGGGTAAATATGTGAAACCTAGTGTACTGGTTTCAGTTTAGATTTGTCGCTATATAATAAGATGTACATATTTGTTTTGCTGATGGATAGAACATTGACAAAGTAGTGTTGGTCATATCTTTGGTCATAATGATGGAGAACTGTTGAAAGAAAAGAGAGCATAAGGGTTGAATAAAAACTGTAATCAGTTAAATAAGCATAGTTAAACAGATTCTAACTACATTACAATTTGTATGACTTGTTGTTTCTCCATAAAAAAACCCTGCTTAGATTTTTGGTATGATGCCATCAACAAGCATAATGTAACAAAAAGATTTTGAAATTGTCTGCTTGGTGTTTATTTAGCCATATACTTTCTAGATGTGATTGGTGTTGGCATATATATAAGATAAGCGAATAGACAAACCTTCATATCAGTGAAAGTATAATGAAAAAAGATTTTTTTTTTTACAATTCTGAAACAAATTAGCGAGCTTATGTGACACGATACAACCTATAGATCCCTTTTTAACCGTAGTCCTGGTCTAACCGATGGAACGTATATACATGCGTAATGTGGAAACATATACAATATTTTTAGTTAAAGAGTAATTCAACATTAGAAAACGATGAAAGATATGCTTTGCAGCTCAGTTCTACCTGAAGTAAGCTATAACATTATGTTACTTAAATCTTTTTTAAAAAACGTTATATTTAATATGGAATCTGAGAGAAACTATTGCATACCCCTAGGCTCATTGGGTATAAGTAATTTGAAATACCAAACCGTATATATCACAGGTAATTTTGTAGTATTTTGTGAGCTAGGACTCTTGTACAAAGTATTAAGCTTTATTGAGAAAATAGGGAAAGTGTATGTTTGCTGATCATTGACGCATGTGTATGAAACTTATGTCGTGCGTAATTTAGGCGCAATCTGCACATAGTCACCGTATCTTCAACTTTAGAGGTATACCCAGTGTACATATACTTACCTCGTATAGAGAATTGCATGATCGTAGACTGGTAGATGATTCTAGCCGGTCAGATCCCACTGAAATATATCATTAAGATAGAAGAATGTCTCATTATATTGTTTTCTATTAACTATTGTCACATTAGAAGGTTCGTGTGGAAAGAAGCCTTTTCCTTTAAACAAAAAAGGAAACAAATGGAAACGACCTAGTTACTGTTTAAAATCGGTTTCACTCTATAAACCAGAAATGATAAAAGTTTGAAACGATGTATTTTTTTAAAATTAATTTCCTAATTTATGATTAAAATGCTCACGAGGCAAGTCATAAAGGTGAAAGGGGAAAATATTGTATATTTTGTTTATTTATTTACCCAGTACATGGGTAACTGTAGGTCAGGAAACATCATGCAAGCTACCTAATAAAAGATGGTAGCTGGTAGTGCAAATAAAAACCAAATAGAAAGGGAGAGGGTGGGAAAGAGAGGGAGACTGTATGTATGTATGTATATATATATATATATATATATATATATATATATATATATATATATATATATATATATATATATGTATTGTTTTGTTTTTGTTATGGCACGTCAGTCGAGTCAGTAGTGTGATATGAGCCTTGTGTAATTTCATGTGATATGGATGTTTTAACGATGTGAAGTATGTTAAATGTTACATGTATATAATTCTGAATGAACACTCTTTACTATGGACTGAACATTTTCAGTGGATATTCAGCGCTAAGGAATTAATTGGAGGAAATACGATTATTAACAAGCCGGAGCTATTGGGATGATTCTCATGTATATATGTATATGTGTATGCATGTATCAGGTATTTGGATAATGACTTGTTTTTTTATCAATAATGTGATCATCACATTTTATGAACGAAATGTTAAATTTGTATAATTTGCATTCATATTGGACTTGAAATACGATGTCTTTGTGAGTATGGTTCATTATGCATGACGGTGTTTTGTTCGAGCAAACCTAAATGAGCAACACCTGAGTCATGGATTATGTCGATGTGGTGCACACCGTAATCATATCGTAAATACCTATGTATATATTCCCTTGTGATTGAACTTTACATTGACAATCAATAACAAAGTTTTCATAACAGCCGATAACAAACGTGAATGTCAACATGAGCATTTGTGACTCTTGCCTAATGTCTGTGTCCACATGTGAGGATGCTAGCTCAAATGTTTTCAAGAAGCAACAGTTAGCACAGAGTGATTGTGGAAGTGCATGTGCAAGCACTCATCAGAGTCATGATACAGAGCCCACAAGCTTTGATTGGTATCCAGAAGAAGTAAGCTTGTACACTGATGTTTACAGGAGTCATCCTAAGGATGGATTCATTATTACGATTCTACTTGATCTTCATAATGATGAGGATAAAATTGAGGAGCTTAGGCAGTTAATTTTTCAGACTGTGAAGGGTACAAAGGTTTTCCATCTTGGGGAGAAAGCCGAGTTGAAGCGACGCCTGCATACTCGTTGTGGAGTTTCGGTAGCGACCAAATTGGCGAGGGATATTTATGGTCTTTTATCATACTTGGAGGGCGAAGATCTATACATTATTAGTAACATGATTACTTCATTGAAAGGAGCAATGAGTTAATCACATCATTCGCGAAAGTTAAGTCAGACTCAGAGTCAAAGCAAGACACCAAGTTCACCCACACGGTCTATGTCGTTATCAGCGGTTTTGGCTGGGAATAGAGAGGAACAATCCGTTTCCCTGTATCACTCTTCACAATCCCAGTGTGGGACAATGATTGAAGATCTGAACAGGACAATCAGCTGTCTCCGAGCGGAACTCTCTATGCTTAAAGAAGATCAGTCTCATATAGAGTCGATTATAGATAATAGATTTACAAATTGAACCAGTCAATCAATAAATTGTCATTAGGTTTAGACAAAGTACAAATAAATATAAGCAGCTGTCAAGTTCAAATTAGTAACTTGCTGCATCCCGTTCTTGTGAACAGTGTAAACATTTCAAACATTTTGGATAAAGATGCTGTTTCAGATGAGTCAGATAGGATACAGCCTATTTCCTTGAGTACATTAGCAAGTACCTCTTGTGGTCCAAGTGAACCAAGAGGTTCTGGTATACATGTGAACCAAAAACTAAATATGTCTCAGGGCTCAGCTCTGGGTACAGCGGAGTCATACTTAAATGTTATCAATATAAATAACGGTTCTCCAGTACCTAACATTGATCCTAACGGTAAGGTGATGCCAAAGACTTACCGCTATGTAGTCACTGATGAAGATAACTTTCGAACATATCATAATGTAGATGTAGAGGGGGTTGTTACTCCAATAGCAGTGTCAGACAGTGTCCAGGGCTCAGGTAGTTATAAGCTAAACATTCCTGTTAAGAGTTCAGGTTGAAACAGTGTTGTTGGTTCAGCTATTATTCCCGTAATAATCACGAATTCAAAAGGTGAAATAGTCAAAAGACATATATATACTTATGATAATAGCAATGGTAAGAACCATATTAATGATGTTGATTTTGTGGGTGATGATGTTGATGATGCATAAGATGATGATACTGATGGTTTCATTGGCGTTTCTAGAATACATCCAAAAGGTTCTATGTTGGAAACATTGATCCATTAATAGATGAGAGAATAATTCACAAATTTCTTGTGAAACGTGGCTTAGAACCCACGTTCATAAGAATTATGAAAAGCAAAAGACCGAGTTTCTTATCTGCAAGAATAAGTGTGAATAGCTCTTCGGATCTGAGGAAAATCTCGGATAAGTCATTTTGGCCCAAATCAGTTTAATGCAGACGTTGGTTAACAAATAAACTGTGGCAATGATGTTGATTACAGGGAAGAATCAGTTGAGTAAGAAATCATGCAGGTCGTCTTTTTACTAGTCATTTGGTGGGTTCTGTCCAGCTTAAAGATGGTTGGGTTGAATATGGTATTATCTCGAGCGCCCTTTATCTTAGTCAGTTAATATCAATACAACAAATATATATATATATATATATATATATATATATATATATATATATATATATATGTGTGTGTGTGTGTGTGTGTGTGTGTGTGTGTGTGTGAAATCTCTGAACATTGTCTTTTTCGAGAACAACTCAGGTTCCTGGACTATATAGACGCCAACTATAGGTCCACTGCCACTATTGACCAGGATACGATATGGCCCTTGCGTGGGAGTCGTGGAATAGGGAGCGTGGCTATTATTTGGCATATCAAGTACAACAATGACATCGCTCTTTAAGAGATTGACGACGATCGCATTGTTGGTATTAGATTAAGACTAGATTACAATTATTTTGTCTTTTTATTTACCATGTCACCCTATTGAATTATACTCTGAGTACATTGAAAAACTGCACGGTATTTACAATACGTACGCTTGGTATGGCTCCGTTATTCCTATGGGTGATTTTAACTCCAATCCCAGTATGCATTTATCTGACACAAGAAATAATTTGCTGTATTCCCTCTTTATTCGCAACGATTTGATCTCTTTGAGCAATGCTGACTTTTGTAAACGTCCCCGCTATTCATGTTTCCTACTCTGGTGTGAATTTGCCCCTAATTGATCGCATCGTTATTGACAAGTCAAAAGTGAATTTGTTCAAAGACGCTAGGCTCGTTGATATTGGTGCACTAACTTTTTCTAACCACAGACCTATTCCTGGATCTTTAGAATTTCAATTTCATACTATGAGTGATTCGAACTTCAATCGTTTAAAGTTCAGTTGGGGGAAAGTTGACTCTCGGATACGACAAGAATATGCGGGTGCATTAGACAGTAACTTAGAGCCTCTTAAGTCCTTTATCCCGGCAAACGGGGAGCAGATAGACTTACTGCATAGCAAAATCGTTAATGCTCTATCTATGGCAAGCAAAAAAACTATTCCGGTTTTAAAATTCAAACCCTTTTTAAAAAACCATTCTGGAATTCTGAGTTAAAGGTTCTGCACAAAACAACGATCAAAAGAAGGCAGAAGTGTATACAACAAGGGAAATCTAGCTGTCAAAATGATATATTCTTCATTTCGTATAAAGATGCCAAGTCAGCTTTTCGAAGACGTCACAGAAAATGTGTTTCGATTATCAAATCTTGAAAATGAAAACATTGATAAGGTCGATAAAAACCTATTTTGGAAAACTTTAATTGCACGCCGACAGAAAAGTAGAAAACAGCTTGAAATGAAATTTAATGATAGTATTTTTAGGGATCCTGCAGATCTAGTTGCTCAGTGGGCAACATATGTTGAGACTGTATGCCCCATTTAGATAATATAAAAAAGAATTTTCATGAGAAAGTTAGTGAATCTGTTAAGATGTGGAAAGAAACCATGGTTACCGGTGAGTTCGATTTCATAACACTTGAAAAACTAGCATCTGTACTTTCAGTTGTTCAGAAAGGATGGCGGCTGGTCTGACGACATAAATTATGAACACCTTAAGTGTGGTGGTTCCACGATCAGATTAGTCTTTGTTACGCTCTACAACTAAATGTTGACATTTGGTCACATGCCAGACAAATTAAAAGAAGATCTGATAATTACCGTTCTTAAGAGAGGAATTAAGAATAAAATAGATCGCGACAATTATAGAGCGATAAGCCTTCTTCCAGTTATTGGTAAAGTTTTCGAAAAGATTTTATTAAAAAGGTTACATACTGATTTAAAAAGTTTTTGATTAACTTACTCCATGGGGCTTTCAGAAGGGGCTAGGTTGCAATATGACTTCTTTTTTGGTCAACGAACTAATTGGTTATACTGATGAAAACCAAAGCAAGTTATACACAGCTTTTGATACTGAGAAAGCTTTTGACAATGTATGGCATGACGGAATATTTGACAAATTATTTCAGATCGGTATTAATAATATAATATGGATGGTGATTTTCAATCTATACACAAATATGTACAACAGAGTTATCCTGTCAAGAAGAATTGCTAACAGATTTCTGGAATTGAAAGGCATACGGCAAGGTGGATCAGTATCCCCTTGGCTCTACATTGTATTTATCAATGAGTTGCTTGATCTTTTAACAACATGCAATTTTGGCTTTGTATTTCTCGACAATTCGTGCCCTAGTCCGACTGTAGATGATGGCATGCTTCTTCTGAGTATTTCAAAATTAGGCATGGATCATTTACTGAAGATATGTTCTCAGTGCTCTATACAGTGGGGATTCAGATACAATTCTCAAAAAGTAATATTATTGTTTTTAATGAAAGTTCATCAGACTACAAAAGAAGACATATGCATTGGTTCTTGGGGTCTGAGGTTGTTCAAGAAACAGAATATTCAGACATTTAGGCATTAATGCATCTAAATGCAGCGAAATTGATACTAGGATAAAAGAGGTTAAGATAAACGTGTAAGTTCTCTATTCAGCTTTATTGATATTGGAGTAAATGAGTACGGTTTTAGTCCAGTCACAGCGAAGATCTTGCATGAAACTATTGCCTAATGCGTTTATTGAATCGTTCATACTTCAAGGTCGATTTCCGGTCAAAAAACCTGTTTGGAAACGTATTGTTAAATATAAAGTCCGTACATCATATGAAAATGCTTTGAAATGTAGACTAATTGAAGACGCATCGCTTAATAGATTTCGGAAGTTACTGCTTGATGACAGCTTGATTCCGTCTGTTATATGGGAAGTAGCTAGAAAATATCCAGCCTCTCTTGAATCATGTCGAGATGTTGCCAATACCGTGTGTAAACTGTTCTCATCTGCGGATGAGGCTGTTTGTATTCGCTGTCAAACTGTTTGTACATATGTCGTTGATCATTTCATAGGTGCATGTAGTTTTCTTACACCAAACCGTGATAGGTTTTGGTCCCATATTATTGATAAATTCGGTGTGCATGTTTACATGTATTTAGATTTACTGACCGATTTTGATTTTATTAATACTCTTTTGGGAATGAGGTCCAGAGAGTTACTAGTTTTTATTAGTAATGATCAAGTTATGTATTTCCACCTTTCGTGCATCAAAACTGTTGCTTCCATGTGGAAACGATATATAAGATACGTTTGACAGCTCACCATGCTGATATCCAATGTGTTCTGATAATCCTGTTATTTATTTAAAATTTATGATCGGAACGTACTGATGTTAGATTGTGTACATTTCTTTTTTTCCCTCTAGTTCATTTTACAACCTCAATGTGTAGACTAATGAAGCGACTGCTCATATTCCCCCAACCGTATAAATGTTATCTATGCAAGATAGGCAACGTTCACTCAACTTTGTTATCAATCGTATTTTGTGCTTAACATTTGTTATTTTCCTTTCTCAAATTACTGCAAAGTTTGCAGTTGTTTATTCTCTATCAATCTCTCTCTCTCTGTCTCTCTGTCTCTCTCTCTCTCTCTCTCTCTCTGTCTCTCTCTCTCTCTCTCTCTCTCTCTCTCTAAATAATGATATTTTTATTTTGATACAGACATGTGTATTAGCTTATATTGGCGCTGATAATCAGTGCAAGTAAAATATATTATACAGTCTATGGTTTAATGGAACCAAAAAATCTTCTAAATAGCCGTGTTTAAAGGAAAATGTTTATCCAGTACCATATTGTTGATTAGGATACTATGTATACGATCCTAAACATGGTGTCTTTTTATCACACTTAGTTTTATATTTAAACATTGAGTTATTAATATAATGGCATCCAAACTAGATTTTGCTTTTTCTGACTCTGACTAAAAAATAAATTGTTATTTAATTCGGTAATATGTGCAACAATCTTTGCATTTGTGGACATTACCCCCTAAAACATGAACAAGTATTTCCAGACAGTTTTTGCACAAAGGGCTCGTATTATTATTCAACATACCGATTTTTGTGAGGTAAGAATTTATACTGGATCCACCGGAGATTTTGTATCTGTATCAGTTTTCTGGCTGAGAGAGAAAACCGTTTTAAACGAAAAGATATTGTAATAATTCAATACTTCGGCCAGTAAGCAATATTTTTGGTGTCTCTGGCATCACGTAGGATACGTGTAAGCTGCCCTGGGACCGAACGTATATAATAGGTCGTTTAATTTAAACACTACGATTGTTCTTAATTCTCTGCAATTCTATCACAGGGGTACATCATTATTTCGGAATATTCACTCAATAAGTGTAACCTTTGTTTGTCTTTTTGTTTTCTCATAATTCATTTTCAGTTTCTGGCTTAGATACATACTAAAACTTATACCAAACCAGCAAAGTGTCTTTGTTCTCATTTGAGATTAGAAGTTTCACCCAGTTTTACCTGTTCTATTTTATGCTCCAAAATTAAACCATCTCTGTCTGATCTAGATTAATGTAAATACACCAGCTATCTGACCATATTAATTGTATACATGCACTGTACTATTTACACAAAATTCTGAGCCGTATATAAATATTGGATTGTCTGGGGAATACGTTGTTATTTTATTTCCATTTCTTTCCATAGTATATATATATATATATATATATATATATATATATATATATATATATATATATATATATATATATATATATGTGTGTGTGTGTGTGTGTGTGTGTGTCTTTCAGATGCATTAATGGCAAATGTAATTTATGGTAACGGCGTTGAGATTATGCCGTTTTGGGAAACAAATTTCTGCAAGTATTCGGTCATATTGTGTTGTTTTTTTTTTTGACACCACAGAACGGAAAAAGGTATCTAATTTGTATCAAACATACTACGAACTTTTACATCCTTTATAGGGAATACGAAATCATTACAAATATAAGTTTTTGATATCGTTAGACCAGTCAGACGCTAGTTTGTATTTCCACAAATCAAAACGTACTAGACTTTGAAGACATTACCCGAAACTTAACGGCGGAATGAACATAAAAAAGTTGGAATTTATCGCACGATAAAGGGACTAATATTGAAAAAAATCTTAGCACCATAAAATCAGCGAATGAGGAGGAGAACGTTAAAGAGGTAGAATTACACTTGAATCATAACATATATTATACAGAATTTCTGATAATCCTTCTCATGAAATTAAAGCAAAAATAACTAAATGCGTCAATGAAATATCCAGAAACAACTGTTCCATGTATCATAAATTCGACATTTTACCACAAACAATACGTATCCATCAATTTTACATTGTACCAAAACGCATAAGGCATATAATAAATCATTACATTTAGTACACCCTGGTACAAATATAATTTCTGCATGCATATCATATACTAATCATATATCAAAATATATTGATCAAATCTTACAGCCTTTACTGAAATAACTTCCTTCATATGTCAAAAACATTTCAGATTTTATTAGTAAATTGAAAAAATTTCCGAAATGAAATTATTGGGCACATCTTTCCTAATTACACTTAGAGGTACTTCTCTTTTCACAAATGGATCACGTTCTGATGGTATTGAAACTTGCAAATACTACCTTAATAAAGATGAAAGTACGCCTAGATTATTCAGAGAAAATATTTGTGATTTAATAAATCTTGTGCTTGAAAAAAACTTTTCTTTTCTTCAATTTGGTGGTAGGAACTATATTCCAAAGGTAAGTACAGCAATGGGTAGTCCTGTGGCTTTCTTCTGGTTCGCTCTTCATGAGAGAATTGGAACATGACTTCTTCAGTAAATGCCTTTTGAAACCAGATGTGTGGCTAAGACCTATAGATGACACTTGTATGATCTGGAGTCATTCATTAAAAGATCTCCACTATTTCATAGACTGTTTAAATACATTTCACCCTGCAATTAAATTTCCGTTCAACGTGTAAAAAAATAAAGTATCATTTTTGAACTTATTTTGACTCTAAGAAAGAAAGTAACGATATAAGTAAACATTTGGTCCTTACATTTTCCCTACTATTATATATTTAATGTAAATTACCAAACCCAGACACTGACACTGGAATTTAATATGCATAGCTTTATTTATTGTTTTGCAGAAAGGAAAAAAATATCAATTCAAAGGTTGTGTGCAATTTAAAAATGTATGTCATTCTCTACGATCTTTTTTGCGAAATATTTGTTTATCAAAATTAATAAAAATACTTTCGCAATATGATTTCTTAATGTAGTATTTGGTATTATACAATTTTACAATCTTGAAAGCTTTGTATGGAGCTCAATTCAACATTTGTTCTGAAATGGAACGTTTATTAAAAAAACATATTTGTTTCACCGTTTTTATACTGTCAGGTTCAATTTCTAAGATTATTTATTAGCTTCATTAATCGATAAATTCATAATGTTTAATAAATTATACATACCTATACATGATGTTTAATCAAGTATACATACTAAAAGGAAAATAAAACTGTTTGTTTCTATTTTTTTATATATGTTTTACTGTTATGGATATACGTAGCTTAATGATCCAGTTTTATGTATCTTTCAATGTGTCATTTGTCCATGAGTTTTTATGCATTTAAGACACTGAGAAGGCAATGGTCCAGAAACACATACAGTGTCCATTTTGTGGCGATTTTTGCAAAAATTGGACAAACAAGTTAATGCTTAACATACACATACGCAAAACATCATGATGAAAATGAAGATATGTGTCGGACGTAGTTAACCGTACCTAATGGAAACATACACATCATTTAAACAATGTTTTGAAAACAAAAGCAAGTTTTATTGGTATATCGTTGACTCTCACAACGATAAGCCATGCTGCTAACCAACTTGGGTTCCTCTTGTGACGTCACAAGCTCTCGTGTAGCGGCCGGTTTACAAAAATTCCCTCAGCTGTTTCCGTAGAGGTTGCATTTTGCCCGTAGTTACATAGCTATATCTCCCAATCCAGCGAATCAGTATTCATCAAGTCTTCGTGGTGAACGTGAGATGTCTAACAAATTAAGATTTCCGAGTGTAGAGTATATCATTCCGGTCTACGATTCACTCTATAACGTCATTTTGCTTATGTAATTTTGTTTATAACATTACTCTCTTAGAAACCAAAGTTGTTTAATGACGTAAACAATGATATGAATTCAGTCTGAAGAAGCACTAAAGCGAAACCCATCACAGAGTGTTTGTTTGTGTTGTTTATTATAAATAATTCTCTTCATGAAGCTATTTATAACCTCAATACAACATGTATATATAAGCAATACTTAGAAAACCAAAGCTGTACTTGTGAGAAGTGGCTGGGAAATTAATTTTTTTAAAGTGTGGACTACGTCACAGGTTAACACAGCGATGTTATATACAATCCAAATCGGAACATTGCAACATAGCCAGCAAAGTGCACATCATAAAAGGTGACAGTTAACGTCAGTTGGCGCTCGTAAAATATTGACGTAGTTGTACACATGAAAAAGTGACGTAAACAAAATAGTTGTTAAATAGATATATAAACTTTTTGGCATCTAAAAGTTGTACTTAAATATAATGAACTTTCTCTTGTTGACTATATAAAATTGAAGTCTTCGATACTTGATATACCAGCAAAAGTTACACCAATCATTACACCAATAATTAAGGAAGATGAATTGAAAGAATTTGAAAAGAATTACCACTAAATAACCTGTAGATTCATTGAAACGAAATGGCAATGAGTATAGGTTTATGTTTCTTCAATCACATTTAACCATATTTGACCATAAAAGATTATCATTCGACAAAGTCGACAGTTTGGTTCAATGAAAGCTCAAAATGACTTAACGATCACACTTATGAATCGACATAATTAGGAGGGAGAACAAGTTGAATAAGTACATATTTAGCACATTAAAATGCCTTGAAAATAGTAGCGTATAGGGGAGAAATTTAAACGACAGAAATCCACATTGAATACTTCACACACAAGTTGGACAGGAATGAAGATAGTACAAGATGGATGTTAGACATTAAACACAGATAGGTATCAACTTATGATGCTGGCTAACCAAGATATATTTGGTTTGTCTATAATTTACCCTTATATAGTTATTTTCGGACCTTTCTAGATGCGACCTTTTAATATTTTACAAAGTTTCTAGATTTTATAAAGACGCATTGCTCACACAGAGATTAAGATCGTTCATGGACATCAGACGACTGATCTTTGTGCAATGTTTCCTTGGTTGCTATCGTGCTTTGTGGTGTATGGTCACTCTTTTAGGGGCAATTAAGCGGTATCATAAGCATACCGATATTTAGTACCAAATAACCTCATCTCGATCTTGCTTTTTGATTTTCCCAAAGCTTAAACTTCTCATTCCTAATTCAATATTACAAGAGTAAATTTCCTCAGACTGATACTAGTATTTAATTTCTTAAAATATCAATTGTTTGGCTTATAGATATACACACACACGCACACATATCAAAGACTTTAGGTTGATCTTACCTTACTTTCAATCATATAATTAACCCGTTTGAACTCGTATGTTGGAAAGAAGTGGATGCAGACAAGCTCAAGTCAGCATCACAGATCTGTATATTGCTAACTGCCTAATGTTAAAATGTTATCAGCATTACACATGACTAATTTCGAAACAAACCGAAAAACTATTAAATAATTTTGTTCAAACGACTTGCATTGACTATACTATAAGATTGCCTCGATATTACACTCCAAACTTTATGTGGAATGTTGATTAATAATTATATGTGTCCACACAATGTCAGAATAGCCAAATATATTGATAGACATGCATAAAACAAGTAATGGGACGAGTTGTCATCATTCTTTATAGGCCTGCGATGCTATTGGAACATATAGTGGTGGGGGAAAACTTTTTGCCCAAACGTACTAACTTTAGTTGCCTAGGGAAGGCACAAATGATAAGCTTTCTAACGCGGCCGGTGAGAAAGACTTCATTGTAAACAGACTGGAAAACTATGACCGTTATCAGAAAATATGCCCTAACGTCGCAAACTTAACACCTGGGCACGGCTCCTGGGCAAAAAATAATGAAGCAACATGAACAACAAAGTCAATCTATCGTTATTACACATATGCTAGCTATTATCATATAACACATGGATAAAGTTATATTAATCCTTTGTAGTAGCACGGTAATGTATAGATGCCGAAATTGAAACGCTCGATGACATGGAAAAATGGGGCCTGAGAAGATTATCTCCTTAATATCTACAGCTTGAATTGATTTCGTAATATATTGCCAACAAATCCTGATTATTTAGTATGATGATCATGTCATATGATATGTCTGACGATAGTCATATTATGTAGTATAATTAGTTTGATGAAAGTCATATTATGTACTATGATAATTCTGACAAGATTCATATCAAGTAGTATGATCAATGTGACGATATTCATATCATGTAGTATGATTATGACGTTCGTAGCATATATCCATTGTTTAAATGGTATCACAATGTTTACCCGTGATGGAAGACTTGATCCATGTGCGAGATATGTAGCTAAATCATTTTCATAATGCATAACTTTCTTCCTATTCGTCCAGTACAGTCTCCAAGACAGTTAGCATCCTTGTTTCGTAGTCCTTTTGTATATATTATGTTAATATATTACAATCTTTCAAAACAAGTTTCCCCAGTTGCCAAAAAATCTGCTCCAACTACCCCAAACATTTCCTGAGTTTTTTATAACGGGTTATACATTTAATTGTTGTTTTATTTATTTTCTTGTTTGGTTCACAAACAAGAGTAAGAAAAACAATATTTGCAAATTATACCCTACCTTCCTCCTGTGCTTGCAATAACAATATCTGCCGTCTTCGTTAATTGTTTATTTTGATAATACTCGACGACTGCGGTCAATGCCTTATCGACTTGCAGTACCTTAGACAATATCCGTACTTAAAGCGTGACGTCATCGGCTGACTTGCATTTAGCGTTAAGCGTGTTACTTATTTTTATTTCTTAAGCGTGTTAAAGGGGAAGGATTCTCTAAGTGAGTATCGCGACGAAAATAAACCCACCTAATAATAATCTACGCCACAATCCCCCACCCATCCATGTGTATCTGATTTTGATCCTAGATGAAAGGGCGAAACAATATTATGAGCGAATTCTTCTTAAAGTAGATAAATACTGTATACGGATCTTTAGTTTTATTCTGCGGGTGGCCATCATGAATTATATGCATATCTATTTCATTTTGTTATAGAAATTGTTGGAGGAGCGCTTGATACACACACTAAAGACAAACCTAACATATATACAAATATTCAATCAATACATGATATTTTATACTTTTCGTTGCATACACGCGAACACGTTCATATATGTGTGAACATATATATATATATATATATATATATATATATATTCATACCTGCATATATACTGTCATATATAGGAGAGAGGCAAATATAAGCAGTATTCATAATATCATTTTTAAAAGTTTCATCAATATATCAGCAATATTCATAATATGTTTCTGAGAAGTTTCATAAGAACATTCTACATCGAATATAATAGAAAGTAACACACTTTTAGTAGCATAGTAAATTTAGATCGTAAGCCACCAACTTTCCTATTCTTTTTTTTCTCGGTAAGATGCGAAGATACCAACGTCCTATTTTCAAAAACTATGTCTGAAAAATCCTAGAGCATCGCCTGACTCTCATTTTTTTAAAACACCAATACTTTTGTTTAATAGACGATAACATATTTGTTTTAACAAAGAACAATATCCCGCCCTCCTTCATGTCCACAATTTGTTTTTGAAAAAAACGCTAAGCCGCTAATCCTAAAATTTTATGAAACACACTAGACCACTATCCATCAGCATTTTATAAAAAAGAGACAGATAATCCGGTTAAACGGTAACGTAGCTAATACGTGCAGACAAAACAAAGCCAGCAATTACAGCAATTACAAAACGAAAGCTTTAAAAGAACAGTACTTAGGAAACAAACAACCGTGTTCAGATAATCAAAACTAACGTTTGATAGGATGATTTTGTACAATAATGGCATTCTGCATAAATCCATAGGATCCCAGTGCAAGGGATGATATCACTCAAGCTGAATCTCCCATGTCACTACATCTTCCAGTAATTCAAACGAGATTAAGTCATATGTAAGTTTACCGTTTGGATTATTCGTCAGACTAAGTGATAAAAGTGATATATAGAAGTCAAAGAAGTAAATATGGTAACACGTTTACGACCAAGCAGCTACAATCCGATCAACAGGTAATAAGTGTATGCACTCACCTTGTATTGTTCCAAGTACTAAAACAAAAAATAGAATAATTATATTCATTTTTGATCAGGAATGGTAGAGTAACTTCAGGCAGTATATCAACTATTTAGTAGCTTGGTAGCTTTCAGTCAATATTGTCACTACCAATACTTATCCGATGTACATACAGTATTTTGTATTACGCAATCTACTGTAGCTTGACTTTTCCTGACCTTGAGCACACAGCCAGACATATATAGTATACGTGTACCTTACTGTGAACTAATATAAACTGATTCGTATTATTTTGTCATTATTGTATTTTTAGGATAATATTAATTTTGTTATTAGAATTGTTTTCGCTGCCCGATGTATCGACTGTGACAAAAACTTTTGGAAATGAGTTCGTCATATTAGGAAACTTATCAATCTTGAATTGTTGGTAGTTATGGTGTAACATGAAAAATAGTGGATTGATATAAATTCATCAACAAGGAATTGAGTATTATTCGAAATATTGGTTTCCTACTTCAGTTCAAGTGTACTCAGCTACTATGGTTAATTGGTTATTTTCATCATTAACACAACTTTCTATGATAATTCAGAAACCGAAATTCAAGAAAATGACGAATCTGATAGTCCATAATGAAGTTTTAGCAAAGTGTATAATCATTTCTTCTTTTCTTTTCTGGCGTGAATTTATATTTGGATAGCTGTTTTGATTTAACAAAAGAAAATGTAACATCCTATTCAGAATTCGCTTGCTGAAGTGATACTTCTCAAATCACTGTGAGGCAGAGAAGGTTAACATGCTCTTACGAACTCTCCACATTAAAGCTGGATTGGTTTAATCGTGAAATTGTTATTGTCGTCATCGTGTAAACATATGTTTTAGAATGAATGAACGATAGAACATTTTCTCCACCACACACACTGGATCAATCGGTGGAAAGAACAGTCACTGCATCGTAGAACCATCGGTACACTGGGACGCATTGCCACGGCTTTGATTGTATTGTATTTACTTTGAAAAAAATTAAAGAATTGGTTGATGACTTTTTTGAATTGGCAAACGATCACAAAGTATTTAGCGGATGGGGTGGTTGAAAGCCATGGTTGTGATATATGAATATCTAAATTTTCTGTATTGACAAGAATGATTTTTCTACTTATAGATGAGGAAGAAATCTAATGCTATTTTGTTTTTTGAGCGTGCAATGATTGATATTTGTGCCTAAAATAAAAATAAATGTAGGATTATATGGGTTAGAAAATATTTGCTAGTTTAAAGAGATAAAACGATGGTTTATCTACATGTTTATAGAGGTTTCTAGTGGAAAAGTTATATCTGCTTCCAAACAAAGTCTAATTCCCTGCGAGCTGTTCGTTACACAATGCATCTCTATTCAAGTTTGGATTCCACTGAAGTCTTGCATAACCGGAGTAATACCTTCTGATCTGCTTCTCAATCTGTGTTTGCCACGACTCATATTACATCTGGGGGTGTTCAACATTTGCCCCTGAGGTATCTAAGGAAACTAATACAACATATCATGTATACAAATATTAGCATACATTTAAAAGGACAGTTATGCAAGTCCCAAATTGAGAACGAAAAGTAAAAATCATGTCTGTTAAATAGTAGCACTTAAATGTTGTATAATATCGAGAAATAATCTTCATCATAACAGTTTATGGTGTAGTATAGTTCATTTCCATAAGTAAAGCAAACATAAAATTAAAAACATGAACATCAATGATACATATATAAGAAAAACTTATGCTGTGCTTAGTTATGTAGCGATAGTCGACTACCACTGCTATGACAATGATTTAAATCCGCTATTTCTTCTATATATGTTGCTGGATTACCAAGACATAGTTGGTGTATGTTTAATTTACCGCTTATATATTTAGTTTATCTAGATGCGACCTTTTACTATTTTACTAATTTTCTAGATTTTATAAAGACACATTTCTCACACAGAGTTTAAGATTGTTCATGGAAATCAGATGACTGATTTTTGTGCAGTGTTTCCTTAAGTGCTATCACGCCTTGCGGTGCATGATCACTCTGTTAGGGGCAATTTAGCGGTATCATATGCATACCGATATTTAGTGCCAGATAACCTCATCTCGATCTTTCTGTTTCATTTTCCCAAAGCCTAAACTTCTCATCCCTAATTCACTATTGGCAATAGTAATTTGTCTGAGACTAATACTAGTATTTAGTTTCTTAAAAGATCAAGTGTGTGGCTTATACTTATTCATACGCGCACACACGACAAAAGAATTTAGGTTGATATTACCAGACTTCAAATCATATAATTAACCCGTTTGTTCACATATGTTGAAAAGTAGTGGATGCAGACAACTTGAAATCAGCATCAGAGATTTGTATATTGCCACCTGCATAGTGTTAAAACGTTATCAGCATTACAAATGACGAATTTCGAAATAAACCAAGAAACTACACAACACCTTTTTCAAAACACTTCCATTGACTATACTATACAATTCTTTTTCAATATTACACTCCTAATTTTATGTGAACTGTTGAATATTTGTGTCTTCACAGTGTCCGAATAGCAAGTAATTGGATAAGTTGTGATCTTTATTTAGAGTCCAGCGATGCTATTGAAACATATAATTCCAGGAACAATCCTTTGCCCCGAACGTACTCAACTTTAATTGCCTAAGCATGACAGAATTGATGAGTTTTGTAACATCATCATCATCATCATCAATCTTTATTTCCTCTTTTCAGAGATAAGGATGCATACAAATGAAAAAGAAAACAATGAAACAATATTGAAATGAATTGAATTAGTTATATACAATTAACAGAGGTATACATGAGAGAAATCTGTGAATTTTCCCTATGAGGATTCTTATATGAGGACACTATACTTATCAAAAGTATGGTGCACTCTTGCGCAATCCTTCAATGCTTAATTATTGTACACATCATCATTATTTTACAGAAAATAATATTGTATAAGTAATATATATATATATATGTAAAAGCATGCATGAAGACATGATTATCAAGATTTCAACGATCACATAATTCCAAATCTTGATAATCTGAAAATCGATCTTATTACCATGAAAAGAATCCATGAATTACAGTTGCAGAGAATACTGAGGCAGACATTATAAAATTTCTCAGTATTTCAGGCTCGTCTAGGCCGATACCGTTGGGAAATTCTCTACCAAGGAGATGTTGAATAAATTCTTCATCTGATATATTATGAAGGTACACGCCAAGACGAATGTCAAAGTTATTTATAATATGTGTCCAAAATATGTCTGGTTGTCGCACAGTGCTCTGACAGGAAATAAATGCATGGATTATCACATCTGTGTAAGAGTAACTGCAGTGTTTACAAACTTGCATAGTATTATTTGGAACAGTTATCAGAACATTTGCAATGGATGTAATTAACTGTAACTCTCTTGTTGTTTTTGGAGTTTGCCATCGAATTGAGTTTTTTTATAGAAGTATGAACATTTTTGAATCTTTTGTAGGATATTTCAGTATGGCACAAGTTTGTAAAGCGCTCGTTTTCATATTTGTGAGTAGCATGTTTTATAATTTGTTTCCACTGTATTCTTCCTGGAAATATTTTGTCTCTGACAAAAATTTCAATAAATTCATAAATATTATATTTCTGCAAAATGCTATATATATCTGGAATAAAGCCTTTTTGTTCTGTAACATCTTTTCTAGAAAGATATAGATATAGTCTGAATAAAAATATTCTTTTAGTTGTTACATTTTCTGGAAGATGGCATAATTTACCAAGAAAGTTCAGTTTCCTTTTATCAATTTCTGATATAATTCTCTTTATCCCCAGTAAACTTTCGCTCATTCCTGACCGCGTGTTTTGAGGAAAGCCTTGCAGAATTTTGGTACAATGATGCTGAAATGCATCGAGCTTTCTCAAGTCTTTGAGTCTGATATTCGACCAAACTTCACAACCCTAACGGGCTGATGGTATCACAATTTTTTGGTACAAGCTGACGTAGGTAAGAGGATTGGATCTAGCTTCATTTGTGTCAACCCCTACAAGAGAATAAAATGATTTTCTGCCTTTAGTACAAGATCTGTATACTTTAGTCAAGCATTTCATATTGGAACACACAATAATTCCAACATGCTCGGTTTCACTTAAAATAGGTATAGTATGATTGCCTATTTTCCAGTTAAACTTCTCACATGTTGTTTGCTTATTCTGATTAAAAACTAATACACAGCTTTTACTAACGTTGAAGGAGAAGTTCCATGTTAGTGAGTGTCTGTTACATATATCAAGCATTTTTTGCAAATGGATTGGTGTGTTTGCGAGCAGAGTTATATCATCGGCTAATGCTGGATTTCCAGACGGAGTGGACCCAACAAGTAGCCCTAATTTTGACTGATGTAATTCTTGTAAAAGGTTATTAATATAAACAAGATATAAAAATGTTGATAAAAACCTCCCTATCGAATACCCCGTTCTATTGGAAAAGGTTCGGATTTTGACTCGTTCATCAGGACAATGCTTTGAATATTTGTGTATGATTCCTTTAATACATGTAAAATCTTTCCTTGAATGCCCAGATTTCTGAGTTTTAGAAAAAGTCCGTCGTGATTCACAGTGTCAAACGCCTTTTTAATATCTAAGAAAGCAGCAAACACTCTTGATCCTACTTCTAAAGTGGACAAAACAGCTTCGTGTAGATTGAAAGATGCTGTTATACTACTCAGTCCCTTTTGAAACCCCTGTTGTTCAGTATTAGGGAAATTATATATAGTGCTATTACACCATGTAGTTAATCTATTGAATAAGCAATTTTCAAATAGTTTATATAATACAGGCAGCAGGGAAATAGCTCTGTAATTGTCAGGGTCCGTTTTAGATTTCCCTCCTTCTTTAAATATGGGCACAATTAACCCTACTTTCCAGTCACACGGTATGTAACACTTTTCTATTACCCTGTTGAAAAGCATTGTAATGAATTCTGTCAGTCTTCTTCCCCCGTAGCGTAAATGCTCATTTTGAATACCATCAATGCCCGGGGCTTTCCTAAGTTTGAGCTGTTTTATGACAGAGGCTATTTCTTGAAAGCTAACTTTTACTTTAAAGATAGGTTCATCAATACAGAACTCGTCCGTTAGTTCATGATTTATAAATATGTCTCTAGATTGAGTGTACAATTTAGTAAAATATTTAGCAAACAGTCGAGATATTTCATCCGGCGCAGTCGCTAATTCACCGTCATATTTTAATTCAAAACAAAATTTGGAATATTTGCTCTTGTTACTTTGTCTGTTGTACAACTTCCAAAAAAGCCTCACTTCTAATTCGGCTGCTTCATCTAAGTCTTTAAAAATGTCTTCTTCATGAGCCTGCATCACATATTCTTGAGTATTTCTAAATTCCCTTTTAGCAGTTTTATATTCCTTGTAAGATTCATGGACAAGCCCTCGTGCCCTTCCATTCTCTATCCACTTTTTCCGAAAGTAACGAGCTTTGTTATGAGCTCTCTTAACTTCAGGCGACCAATAAGGCTTTGTGTGAGGATTAAACTTTTTCGACGGTACGACCTGAAAAGCTACATCCCTCATTACAGAAATTAATTTACTATTAATGTTTTCTATTTCTTGGGGTGATTGGGGTGATTGGGGGGTCAATTCACAATCTGCCTTTAATAGTCTATCTACTTCCAGTTGGTAAGCTTTTAGTTTCTCATCTCCGCATTTAGACCAAGATGGAGATGGAAATATAGGAAAACGAGAGTTACAATACCTTGCTGCTGCAAACGTAAGGGTGCTGCACACAACATGATGGTCTGAGGCTATGCACGTATCGTGATTTGTAAAAACCTCACAATCAACGACCCTATCTAGCATTCTTCTGTTAACAAATATATAGTCAAGAGTTGATCTGCATGGCTCGAACGTATAATTCAGTCCTTTATTTAAATTTGACTTGTTCAATGGTATCAAATCATTGTTTTCAACAAAAGCCGTGAACACGTTACATTTATACCATGCACACCATGATGATGGTGATTCTCTGTATCTGGCATTAAAATCCCCCATAATTATTACTTCACCGTAACACGAGTAATACTCATAGAGGTATTCAATTGAGTCAATACATTCTTGATATAAATTAAGATTTTCTTCAGAGGGTAGATACACACCAAATATAAAGACTGTGACATCTTCCAGTAATTCAAACGAGATTAAGTCATATGTAAGTTTACCGTTTGGATTATTCGTCAGACTAAGTGATAAAAGTGATATATAGAAGTCAAAGAAGTAAATATGGTAACAAGTTTACGACCAAGCAGCTACAATCCGATCAACAGGTAATAAGTGTATGCACTCACCTTGTATTGTTCCAAGTACTAAAACAAATTATAGAATAATTATATTCATTTTTGATCAGGAATCGTAGAGTAACTTCAGGCAGTACATCAACTATTTAGTAGCTTGGTAGCTTTCAGTCAATATTGTCACTACCAATACTTATCCGGTGTACATACAGTATTTTGTATTACGCAGTCTACTGTAGCTTGACTTTTCCTGACCTTGAGCACACAGCCAGACATATATAGTATACGTGTACCTTACTGTGAACTAATATAAACTGATTCGTATTATTTTGTCATTATTGTATTTTTAGGATAATATTAATTTTGTTATTAGAATTGTTTTCGCTGCCCGATGTATCGACTGTGACAAAAACTTTTGGAAATGAGTTCGTCATATTAGGAAACTTATCAATCTTGAATTGTTGGTAGTTATGGTGTAACATGAAAAATAGTGGATTGATATAAATTCATCAACAAGGAATTGAGTATTATTCGAAATATTGGTTTCCTACTTCAGTTCAAGTGTACTCAGCTACTATGGTTAATTGGTTATTTTCATCATTAACACAACTTCCTATGATAATTCAGAAACCGAAATTCAAGAAAATGACGAATCTGATAGTCCATAATGAAGTTTTAGCAAAGTGTATAATCATTTCTTCTTTTCTTTTCTGGCGTGAATTTATATTTGGATAGCTGTTTTGATTTAACAAAAGAAAATGTAACATCCTATTCAGAATTCGCTTGCTGAAGTGATACTTCTCAAATCACTGTGAGGCAGAGAAGGTCAACATGCTCTTACGAACTCTCCACATTAAAGCTGGATTGGTTTAATCGTGAAATTGTTATTGTCGTCATCGTGTAAACATATGTTTTAGAATGAATGAACGATAGAACATTTTCTCCACCACACACACTGGATCAATCGGTAGAAAGAACAGTCACTGCATCGTAGAACCATCGGTACACTGGGACGCATTGCCACGGCTTTGATTGTATTGTATTTACTTTGAAAAAAATTAAAGAATTGGTTGATGACTTTTTTGAATTGGCAAACGATCACAAAGTATTTAGCGGATGGGGTGGTTGAAAGCCATGGTTGTGATATATGAATATCTAAATTTTCTGTATTGACAAGAATGATTTTTCTACTTATAGATGAGGAAGAAATCTAATGATATTTTGTTTTTTGAACGTGCAATGATTGATATTTGTGCCTAAAATAAAAATAAATGTAGGATTATATGGGTTAGAAAATAGTTTGCTAGTTTAAAGAGATAAAACGATGGTTTATCTACATGTTTATAGAGGTTTCTAGTGGAAAAGTTATATCTGCTTCCAAACAAAGTCTAATTCCCTGCGAGCTGTTCGTTACACAATGCATCTCTATTCAAGTTTGGATTCCACTGAAGTCTTGCATAACCGGAGTAATACCTTCTAATCTGCTTCTCAATCTGTGTTTACCACGACTCATATTACATCTGGGGTATTGAACATTTTCCCCTGAGGTATCTAAGGAAACTAATACAACATATAATGTATACAAATATTAGCATATATTTAAAAGGACAGTTATGCAAGTCCCAAATTGAGAACGAAAAGTAAAGATCATGTCTGTTAAATAGTAGCACTTAAATGTTGTATAATATCGAGAAATAATCTTCATCATAACAGTCTATGGTGTAGTATAGTTCATTTCCATAAGTAAAGCAAACATCAAATTAAAAACATGAACATCAATGATAAATATATAAGAAAAACTTATGCTGTGCTTAGTTATGTAGCGATAGTCGACTACCACTGCTATGACAATGATATAAAACCGCTATTTCTTCTATATATGTTGCTGGATTACCAAGATATAGTTGGTTTATGTTTAATTTACCGCTTATATATTTAGTTTATCTAGATGCGACCTTTTACTATTTTACTAATTTTCTAGATTTTATAAAGACACATTTCTCACACAGAGTTTAAGATTGTTCATGGAAATCAGATGACTGATTTTTGTGCAGTGTTTCCTTAAGTGCTATCACGCCTTGCGGTGCATGATCACTCTGTTAGGGGCAATTTAGCGGTATCATATGCATACCGATATTTAGTGCCAGATAACCTCATCTCGATCTTTCTGTTTCATTTTCCCAAAGCCTAAACTTCTCATCCCTAATTCACTATTGGCAATAGTAATTTGTCTGAGACTAATACTAGTATTTAGTTTCTTAAAAGATCAAGTGTGTGGCTTATACTTATTCATACGCGCACACACGACAAAAGAATTTAGGTTGATATTACCAGACTTCAAATCATATAATTAACCCGTTTGTTCACATATGTTGAAAAGTAGTGGATGCAGACAACTTGAAATCAGCATCAGAGATTTGTATATTGCCACCTGCATAGTGTTAAAACGTTATCAGCATTACAAATGACGAATTTCGAAATAAACCAAGAAACTACACAATACCTTTTTCAAAACACTTCCACTGACTATACTATACAATTCTTTTTCAATATTACACTCCTAATTTTATGTGGACTGTTGAATATTTGTGTCTTCACAGTGTCCGAATAGCAAGTAATTGGATAAGTTGTGATCTTTATTTAGAGTCCAGAAATGCTATTGGAACATATAATTCCAGGAACAATCCTTTGCCCCGAACGTACTCAACTTTAATTGCCTAAGCATGACAGAATTGATGAGTTTTGTAACGCGGCCGGTGAGAAAGCCTTCATTGTAAACATTTATGGAAAGCCATGACCGTTATCAGAAAATGTGTTCTAACGTCGCAAACTGCACATACTTTGTAGTACCCGGATATTGTATTGATGCCGAATTTGAAACACTAGATGAAATTGAAAAATGGGGCCAACCCTACGGAAGAAGATTATGTCCTTAATACCGGCAGTGTAAATGAAATTCTTAATATGTTGCCTGCAAATCCTGATTATTTAGTCTGATGATAATCATAACTTGTCGTATGATTTGTCTGACGATAGTCATATAATATAGTATAATTAGTTTGATGATAATCATATCATGTAATATGATTACTCTGACAATATTCATATCATGTAGTATGATCAATGTGACGATAGTCATATCGTGTAGTGTGATTACGATGTTCATAATATGTTAATATACTTTTAACTACATATCCATGGTTTCAATGGTACCACAATGTTTACCCGTGATGTAGGACTCGATTCACTTACGCGATATATAGCTAAATCATTTTCATAATCCATAACTTCCTATTCGGCCATTACTGTTGTTCATTTAAATAATTAAATAGCTAAGAAATTCATCATCCTTGTTTCGTATGCTTCTTGTACATATGATGTTAATAGATTCCAATTGTTCAGAATCAAGATTCCTCAATTTCAAAGAGATGTTTATGTATGGTTCGTATTATATATATATATATATATATATATATATATATATATATATATATATATATAATTATATATATAATTATATATATAATTATATATATATTATTTGCATACAATTATTTAATAGCTTAAATACATCTACTACCATCATATACAAGCTTTGATCAATGTTTTTAGTTTTCAGACTTGTTATTAACAGTATGTTAATTTACCCCTTATACTACATTCTTTACTTTTAAAGTCATATCTTTTTAACATACATTCATCAACAATTAATTCATTGTTATTGCATAGTACACACAAACCTAACCAGAAATCCTTGATGTCTCTGATAATATATGCATTGATTAGTATGACTGACAATTTAACTAAAAAGAACTTGTTCGCATTGCTCTCTTTTAGGCTTTTAACTTGTTGTTCTGAATATTTACCTATCCGTCATGCAAAAAAATATATATTTTCTTAGAGTCTGGGTTTTCCTTTCTGTTTATGTTCACATGTATTCCTTGTTGAACATTTGCTAATGTGTGCCATGTTCGTTATTATATTTTATCTTGCATGCTTCTTAGATACAACCATAAATAAAGGTTATAAGGTTTTTGTAGAAAAGTTATTCTCACTAACATTGGTAATCTCAGTGTCCTTTTTTATTCATCAAAGTAATATTTGTTGTTTCATTAAACTGTTGATGCAATTTTTTCATTTAACTGTTGATTTAATTTATATCCACGTAAATAAAACACGCTTGGTAATCTTTCCACAATAATCACTATTTTATATATTGCTGAATTTAAATACTGTTCAAGCTCAAACTCCCGTTATTTTCACAAAGAATCAATATTCCTTTTAAACCCATTCTCGTTGAGTCGTGTATCACACTAAGTAAGGATGTATTAGCAGCTATATCGGTAATTCTCTTTTTTTGTGATGTATTCATAAAAGAAGGGAGGTCCATTTCTATACTTTTCGCTAGTAGTGTTAGTCACTATATCAGAAGTAATTGTATTATACCGAAGACAAATATTCTCCAATTCATAATCCTGGTTATAGCCATCTAACACTTGTGCTACTCTCTCTAATGTAATCGTATACCTTGGATCACGTGGAGAAACAAAAGGATACAATGAACACTGACCTGTTAGTATCTGAAAAAGGAGTGGTATTATAAAAGTCTTTACGTATACGATACACTTAACAGCTTCAGTTTATGTGTTCTGCGATTAACCGTTACTGATCTTAACTTACTTAGGTTTTTTCTCCTAATATCCTGCCCTATTTTATTTGTTATCACATACACATACACACACACACACACACACACATGTATATATATATATATATATATATATATATATATATATATATATATATATATATTGGTAACAATGACTATTTCAATATCATGAAAATATTGTAATCGTTTATTTTGCAAATATACACATGACCTCATGACCGTAAGAAATTGCTATGTTTGGGCAATCATTGACGCGCAGTCTATGACGATTAACTTGATCATCGGAGTAAATGCAAAAAATCGCTGGCGCTGGGTACGTCCCAAAATCGATAGCTACTTACCAGGACGCAATCACAAAAGCCAAGACTTAGCAAGATCACATCCTGGCGGAGGTGCTCTTTACATGATCCCACATGACATGGAGTTTAAAGTTGGCACCAGTGTGGGTATACGAGCAACATCCAGGAAGCGACCGACGACATGGATGTCGGAACCAACGTTAACGTCCAAACGGTCATGATACCAGGAAAAGTGTCCGCAGCAACAGCACAAATCAGCACCATGCAATAAATTAAAACTTCGAAATAAGCCGAAGGCCACGAAGCCAATACAATGGCACTAGTCGTGGGTTATATGGCGGTAGGGCTTGCATCCATCTGGCTTCTTCGCTGAACGCCTAGCGTTCCATGTGTGAGCGGATAACGGCAAAGAACGCGACAGCTATCTTGCTGATATGCACCACGTTGTTTCCAGCCAGCCAGCCGATGACATTTCTATCGGTCCTCAGCAAGAACGACACAACTGACCCGATACTTTCTGCGGTGCCGCTGCTTTTTCTGCTAGAGATTTCATCATCCCAGCCAGCCGCTGCAGATTCATTTTTACCCATTGTCTCACGCCGCCGGCATCTGGTTTATTCGCTGGGGCGGGAGGTTGCATTGTGCCGCCCCGGCCTCTTCCTGTGTCTCCGAGCACAACTGTGCTTGTAATAAAACTTAGCGCCGTGATTTTTGCCAAGGATTGTATCCTCGCGGATAACTTGGCTAAAAACCTCGCGGATGCGGAGTCTTCCTCATAATGCGTCTGCCGCCTGGGAAAGGCTATCAAGTTAACCAGTCTTAGCCGTAGGTTAGGCTTGTAGTTGCTCGAGCTCTGTTTTATCTTGGGGTCATTCTAGGGTTGTTTTAGACTCGTCTATTTCGTTTTCAGGCCAGCAAACTTCCGTCGTGTCCGTCGCTCCCAGAACCTCGAGTATCTCGGCATCTGTGTACCCCCTCGTTCCCGCCGGCAACCCTTTATGTACATGTTGCTGTCGCGCGGTTGACCGCTGCCTTCTGCCGTTATGTTGACATATATTTATATATGGCCCGGCTCCATCCGCAGAGCGCTTTATGTAAAGGGAGCCCGGACTACCGTCATCGTGACTTATAATCCAAACGCCATAGATCAAAACCAGCTGCCTTTTGTGAAATTTCTAAACCTCGGTAGCAACAATATTAATGTGCAAGGCACTGCCAAGCTGGCATTCACAATTGCTTTGAGCGGCTACACAGCGCTGGTGACGCCAACCATTCAATAGTGAAAAACAGAGGAGGCCGTCGTAAGAAAGATAAGTGTCATGCTAGCGGGCAATGAACTGATGTGCATCGACGATGCCGACGATTGGGGCGTTTACAAAGATCTTTGACTGACTTACAAAGAGAGGACCAACGCGGTATATCAGGGCATCTTAAACGCGAACACTGCCACTATACGTGTCAGCACTGACAATCTCGTTGCCGCCACCCAGACTGACGCGTCTATCGCTGCCGCAGAACGCTTCTTTGTGCCGCTCGACTTCGAGCTGCAAAATGTTCACATGTCATATTACCAGTCTAGACTCTTTGATCACCTCACCTTTGGGCTGACCTTTAACGACTACGGCAGAGCGATCCAGAGGTCGAACAGCGGTCGTTTTGCTGTTGATCACGTTGTCGACCTTGAGAAGGTCTGCACAGGCCACAAGCCGTTTCTTCTGAACAGCCTTACAGATTTACTGCTCAGTAGGCGTTCACTTTCCCATAGCCCCAGCAGCCTGTGGTGCAGCTATGCGATCAAGATGAGACGAGTACTCAACGCGGGATACTGCCAACTACGCAAAATTAAACCATTCGAAACAGTCGGCATCAAGCCATACCTAGCCGAGGTTTTTTTTTATAGTAAGTCCCTGTGAGTTGTGCATGGTTGTTGCGTAGCCGAAACACGAACCATGTTTTGCTTGAAAGGACAGCGCTCTCAGAGACTTCTATATCCACCTGAACAAAATCATTTAGTACAAGCTCCCTCTTTTTCCAGCGTACCATACACTGCGACAAGAATGTTTTGGTGCCGGCTATCCTGCGGGCGGTATAGGAGAGGAACTGGCGTATCAGATAAGCTATTTGTGTGGCGCTCGATCAAGAGATGCTGGATCATATTCCTCACGGTTATACGAGAGACAACGAGCATGTCAGCGGGTTCCACTGTTCTTCAAAGAAGTCCCATACCCGTCGGATAGCAGAGCCTTTTGTATCTTTAGCGACTGGACCTCGTCAGATTTTGGACTTATTCTCGTTTTCAGTTTTCTGAGGGCCTCATCATTGGCACAGAAGTGTTCCTCCATCTCTTTAAAGTAACTCTCACGTTCCGCGGTTGCACGCAGTCAGTCACGCGGTAGCACTCCTGCTATGGGCGCAGATTGGCCTGGTAGCCATAGCAGACCACCTACATTCCACGAACCTCCAGCCACCCGAAAAAGGTCTCAAGTATGTGGCGGGGAACTGTGCATATTTCGTCCCCGATGATTACCCTTGGAAAGAATTGTACCCCATGCGGTCGGATGTCCACCATTTTTGTCCGCTCCAGCGGAAGGTGCTGTGATATGTTTGTGCGTGGGCGTCTCGGGCACGCATCTTTTTTGCTAGCCGATGTATAGGGGTGAGGACCAGCGGATTTCAGCTCCGGAAGAAGGTAATCGTGCATGTGGTCTTTCCGAGCCTCCATCACCGTTGAGGTAGGAAATGCGGTGCGTCGCCAGCGGGTCTTTGGCAATTGGTGCTGCCGAGTCCGTCACTTCGAACTGGCTGGCCCAGTACTCAGGCTTGGGCGTGTAGTTTTCGCTGTCGTTGCGTTTCACGAGCTTCTTCTTCATGACCCGCCACTGCCCCCAGCTGCAGCCGTTTCTCGAGCAGTTTACGTCGTTTACCTCGAATTCGAGGCCGACAAAGTCAAAACCAACGGCGCCTTGTCGACTAATGAGTTGGTCGCACTGCATGTGCGCACCAGGATATCCAGCTCCCCAGGGTCAGTAACTAGCCGACGTTATCACTGACAACGGTAAACTTTCCAATAATAATAATGCATCCTATTTCATTGTTGACCGGCAGCCAGATACTTATTTGCTTCTTGTAGGTGACCATGCCCCAAGCCACCCCAAGGTGCGTGAGTACGCCCCGCCTGGACCATAATCCGCAGCGAACTTAGATTACGAGTACAAAAGGCACGTCCAAAAGCTCTTTCCGAAGCAGAACAAAGCTTAAAGATATTAATAGAGCCATGCTTTGGCGAAAGGATTCGGGAAGATATAAAGATGAATGATACGTGTCTTAGTGAGATCCAGGGACATTAGAGAGAAGTTGCAAAACTTGCAACTTTACTAAAGGATGTAAAGGCAACATCATGAGGGAAAAATGGAAGAAAGGGAAAATCTTGTTACAAATTAGGAGAAATAGGACAGTTTTAAATGGACTGCCCGAAAAGAAAGTCCAAACATTCCCAGTCAGAAAAGACTAGATAGAGCGCACCCCAAGGACCAGGAGTGGGACCATTCCAGGCCCAGGAATATTAGTGGCCGGGCAGCGATAATTGATGTTGGGATGTACCTTCCTGATATGTACACGCAATGGAGTGAACTTTCTAATAGACACAGATGCAACGGTTAAAATGATATAAAGACTGTTTGTGAGAGGATTGCGTATGAATATCGACCCGGTTGCAGGAGGTTTCGGAAGTGTTGTGTGTGCAGATGGAAAACCACTAGAAGTTCGGATGGAAACGAAATGGGCGTTGTGTTACCGTTGCAACGATGGGGTTGACCTCGGAATGTGTTTTCTGGTCGGATGTTCTAGAAAAAGAGGGATCCAAAATTGATTTCAATGATCCCAATCTGATAATTGCAGAAACACTTTTGAGATATGATGTGATTAAATACAATTCACTGGAATGCGCTTGAGTTGTCTTATCAGAAACAAAATATCAATCCCACCAATGCACGAACTGAACAGTCACTACACATTGTAAACAGTTGGGAATAGCCACTCTTCCCGTTCGACAGGGATTGAGGAACCAAATAACTGATTTATTGGAAATTACCAGCTTCTGGTGGGAAAAGTACTTGCTAGAGCTAGACCAAATAATTGTATTCCTTTAAGAATCATGAACGTTACCAATGATACAAAAGTTATTCGTGCTGGAACTATTATGGGTCACTATGTACCTGTCGAGGATGATGTTGATAGTGTTTCTGGAGATTTATTAGCTCAAGTGGAAGAATGCACCACTCGTGTTTGTGTTTGAATATAGATCAGTAAATCCAATAACCATGAATGACGTGTATCCCCTACCACGTATAGACGATTCACTGGATCTACGTTACGCTGTATCTAAGCGCTAAGTTAAGAACAGCACCAGTACTCAAATAATCTCACATGACAAAGCAATTCATTTTGGATACTGATGGCAGTGAAAATGGAATAGGTGCAGTGATTTCCAAGGTACATGAGGATCGAGTTAGACAGTGGGCGCTTGATGGCATGAGACCATGTTGGAATATAGTATCAGCCCAAAGCAATGATGCTAAAAGTTAATGGGCCCAGTGAAACCAACTTGAGTTCCAAAATGGATTTCTGTGTCGGAAACACCAAACATGTAGCGGTCAAATGTGGCGTCATCATGCAATAATCCCCTACAATCTCAGGAAAACTGTACTGAAATTCTCCCATGATAGTAAAACTGGAGGCCACTGGTGGATTTCAAAAACTCTTAATAAAATCAAGCAATGATATTATTGGTTGAATAACAGCATGATGCTAGGGACATTTGTAATACGTGTGAAATATGTGCAAATAAAATTCGCTAGACAAGAATAGAAGAGCCTCAAACTATTTCTGCATTTCAGGATGTCCAAAGGATATAATTACATTGTCATTATGTGACCCTCGCCAGAAACTTCACTTGGAAATAAATATGTCCTGGTGATTGAAAACTATTTTACTAAGTGGACAGAGGCATTTGTATTGTCTAATCAGGATGCCATAACAGTGGCCAGTGTACACGTGGAAGAAATAATCTGCAGAGTTAGGATGCCCCTACAAATTCATTCCGATAAAGGGACACAACTTGAATCTGAAGTTATCAAATACATTTCCATTTTTTGGGCATTGAAAACATAAGAAGAACTGCTTGCCACTCACATATCAATGGAATGGTTGAACTGTTCAACAGAACGCTCGCTGTGATGCTTTCGGCATATGTAAAGGAACATCAGGACGACTGGGAGCAGCACTTTTTATTTAGCAATGGCTTATGGCGCACTCTCCAGTAGTCTACAAATTTCACTCCAAACTTGATGCTGCGTAGGGAAGTGGCAGTTCCTATCGACGTATTGAATTTACATGGCCACCTGTTACATTTGCTCCAAATATGTGGGTTGGAAACCTTTTAGAGAGAACCCGTTTAGCCCATCAATTTGCCTGGGATCATAAACCAAAGTATGTTGAAATTATGTAAAGTCCGAAATAACGACGATAGTAAGGATGTATATCAAAGTGATCATGATGCTATCGAGGAACATGACAATGCTAGCTATGGCAATCACAATGCTCCGTCAGGATTTAAGGATCAACCATGGCCATTAACCAATGGAAATTAAATCATCGGAAAATCTACCACAAACTGAGCGAGTTGGTGAAAAGACTATAAGTTTTAAAGAGAAACTGTAATTGCAAAATTCTTTTTCTGAGTTACACGAGACATAGTATAATTCAAGGACAAGAATTTAAATAAATTATTAAAAGTGAAAATATAAACTTTACACAAAAAAAGCACTTGTGTCAAATATTCGGCTGGTCGAAGCATGCATGCCAATTCACTGGATATATTGAGTTATAACACAGGATTTACTGATGCGAAGAAAAATATACAACGTTCATTCCAACAATTTTCCTTTAATAATATCAATGCTATTACTGATGTGTTCAACTATGCTGTCATAAAGAACAAAATTTGTGAGAGTAATAAATCTAAACATTTATGGAGTTTTAATGTGCGGACACACTTCTTCGGAGGCATGTGTAATTTGCAGTGAGGTATCTTTGTTTATATTGCAAATGACCTGTTAAGTTCTAGGGGTGACACCAGGTCAGTGTTAGTACAATGACACCAAGAACTGGGGAAAATGATCTGATAAGATTAAAAGCTGCATGGGGGCACATTAGTTAGGAAAGATGATTGTTCTCGGCTTCAGACATACCAGTATTGACCTTTGTGACTTTAGGTGGGAATGTAAAATGTCACTGTGAGAGAAATATGCATGGTGGGGGGAGTAGAGGATTGAAATGTAAATTTGGAAGCACGTGTCAGCTCAAGGGACTCCACTGTAAGATCTAGTACAGTCAACTTCATAATAAAATAACGAAACTGCACTGTTGGGCTTTGTGACCTCTAGGTTCCATGCTAAACAGTTTGGTATGTTCTCTTTCATGTATCATACATAAATCTTTAGACCAATGCTATCAAAAAGCATTATTGCAAACCTTTTATTTTATTATTTTTTGTTCAGTATGTGTTAAGCATAACGTTTATTTCGCACTTCACACTTATATGGATGTTCTACAGCATGTACCAGTATATACTTATTTCTAGCAGAACTGCCAGCACATTTTACAGCAACCTTTGCATTTAGATGTTTGTTTGTTTGTTTTTTTGTTTTTTGGGTTATGTTTTCTGGAATGTATCGTGGAATGCATCTTTACACAATAACTGTAAAAACCAATTATTCCAAACTTTATGCCTATATTGATTTTCTCCGTCGTCTGACAAATTTATGTTCGGTTCTTTACCTTATTCGGGGCAATTAAAGCGGCATTTTCTGTTCTTATATTTCTGGCTGAAAGTCACACAATGTTTTGTAATTTCATAAATATAACCTTTCACACATTTTCAGCGATATTGATACTTAAGCTAGCTAAGTTCAAGCATTGTGTGAGTAACTCAAAATATTTTTTTTTTCAAAATAGCATTGGACCCGGTTCACAATTTAGGTATATTTATGCACCATAGTTTGTAGTCACACGATCGTTTCTTGCATTAAATTATGGGTATTTATGCAAAGTGAAAGACCCAATATTGACTATCTGCCCTTATTATACTTTTGGCGCTCATGTTCAGGTGAGTAAAGGAAAGACGAAGTCTCCGGATTGCCTTGGATCATCTTAATCTTCAAAATCTGCTCTCAGCATATACATGTTTGGAAACAGCAACATTGAAAACCTTTTTAAGAAAATGTTCAGAATTGTTAACTGATGCGCCTTTCTTGAAATCGATTTTTGAATTAATTGGGTAATTCTTGTCATTCAAACCCACAGTAAGACACAAATCCAGCATGTCTGCTAACGACGCATGTCATTGGCAGCAATTAAAAAAGTCTATCAACCTACATGCCTAAATTGACAGACACAGTACTATTTAACAACTTGTAATCGCCAAATATTCATGAATTATTGGCTTCTTCTTTTGGCAATGTTGACGATTGCTAGCGCCAACTATGAAGTTTTGAAGAGAGAGTCACCCTTGTGCCATTTGTGGCCAGTGTTATGGAGTATTTTTGTCATGTTTAATTGAGTACGCTGGCTTCAGGGACAATAACACTTATAATTGTTAAAGAAAATTATAACATGTTTTAATAGTTTGATTGTCCTGAATTATATTTATATTTAGGAGCAAATAAAATGACGCAAACTCTAATTTACCATCAACGACGATTGTTCGTATGTAAAATAAAATGTTTTGTTTGCATATTTATTCACGTTTGGAAATGCCTGAATGTCATCAAGGTTCGTTGTTTTAAGGTATTAAAAATGTTTTTATATTGGAGTTGTGTCAAATTGACCCCTTGCTGACAAGATAGTGTTGATAGCCACATTTTTGGAAATATTGAATCTCTGCTATGTTTAGATATTGCTCTCTGGGTTCCTGCTGCTATATTATGATTGGAGTTTGGGGGACAAAAAGTATAAATATGTGATACTGAGGCGTCAATACATTCACCAAAATATAGATTATTCATGTAAAAAAACATTTTAAAATATCTAGAGCTTAACTACTGAAGCAGATTAGTGCTATTGAGTCAGGGGACCGTACAATTAGTGAAACTATTGTATGTTTTCACATAAACAATAAATTTGCCCAACTACCAAATCTATGTTGAAAACAAACTATACCTTAAAGCAATCAGTCTCCAATGAAATCATATCTTTTTTGACATTAATTGATTATGGTTGCTGCTTTCGTGTGTTTCTCCACCGTTCTGTTTGACTATTTGCATATTTGGATATCCAAAATAGACTGAAGAAGTTGAGAATTCTTACAATTGCGTTAGAATTATTCGGCTGGAAACTGTTTTATTTGTTACCAATGTTACTAAAATTTGCAAAAATACTACTTCATGCGAGTCAACTAGAATTTATGAACTTCAACCAGTTTCAAAATTATGAAAAATAGCAGACAATGCAGTCTTAATGTCACCAGATAATAATTACCTCTTTCTTGTGTTTGTGCAATTTAAATAAGATCGTTTAAAACATGTTCGATTTGCCCTCTGGTTGTTTAAGTAAATGTAATTTATTGGGTCAATAAGATATTCACTAATCGCTTCATTTAGCTATCTAACATTACTATATGGTTTAAAGTGAACCAGCTATTTTTCGCAAAACATAAAAATGTTGGAGTGTCATATGTTGCGAACATTTTATCAAATATTGTATAGGTAGTAATCACGCTCGTTTTCTGAAAATGGTGGCGAGTCATCTTTTTCTAAGCATCTTAAAATGTTTAATCGTATAGTGACAATATCTATATATTATATATATCTATATATCAATATCTATATATTATATATATCTATATATCTATATCTATATATTATATATATCTATATATCTATATCTATATATTATATATATCTATATATCTATATCTATATATTATATATATCTATATATCTATATCTATATATCAATATAGTGTTTATATCTTTTAATGATGATGGTAGTAGAAAGTTTTTTTTTTGGTAAATATTTCAAAGTAGTAATCAGGATTTTTTTTAAAAAATAAATTTTTTGAAAATGGAAATCAGTCAGCTTTTTTTAAAGAGCGAACAATGGTGGATAGCCACCACTATGTGACCCAGTTTTTTTCCAAAATTAAAAAAGTGGTAATCATGCCGCGGTCGGTGGTTTTAAAAAGTTGCTGGTGATATGCGTTTTTTCCCAAATTTCTTCAAACTGGTTTAAGGTTGTTAAATGAGAAGGATGAACATCTTCTATATACTAACGGATTAATGTAAAGATCACATATTACTTTCCTTTGTTGATGTTCTCTGCTTACCAGATCCATAGCCTAACTAGTGCAATATATAACCATCATGTTCATATCGGGAGCACCATCCATACGTTTATTTGAGCAAATTGATATACGTGGTATTTTGGAGTAGATTTGAATACTTACAACTACAAAGAGGGTCAAAAATTGTACAAATATTACTCTAAACCGTGTCTGCGAGAAGCAAATTGCTTTTTAACATAGATTACTGGTGAAATGTTTTGTTTAATATGGCTGGTTATCGAAAACTAAATTTTTATATAGGAAAATGACCTACCTTCAATTACATCCTGAATAAAACAGGTACAACTGATTATGATCTCATTGAAACTGTTTGTAATTGTCTACTTGCATAGAATATCATAAAATAAGAGAGAGTTGGAAATCGTGCATTTGCTCAAAATATAAACATGGTGATAGCACTATTGTGTATTTAAAGTTGATGCATATTTTCAAACTTGTCTTGAAGCTGTCTTCGTCGTTTCCATGTTATTAGAGGTGGAACAGTATACGAGACGTCCTCAGTGTTGGTACATATGAGATAAATTTGGGCTCGTATGAGAAATAATAACAACTGACACAATAGTCTTTATTTATGTTGGAAAAGCTGCATAGTTCTGCAAATGGAGTTGTATTTGACTCCTTGAGAGATGGGCTTGTTATTCTTAAAAACTCAATATCAAAAAGTATATTTGATATTAATGTAAGCCAGGTATCGATCGCAATGGGTGGAGTGCTGAATTTTGCCAATAGAAAGAAAAGTATCTCCATGACATGGAATACTTGCCAAAGTCACACCACTATTTCCAATAGTCGTATATAAGCCATTATTCCTGGACCACTTACCATGTTTTATTAAGTTTTAACGTGTTACCCAATTTACATCCACATTAAATCAGTTACCCGAGGACACCACGTCCCTATCATCCACATGTGTTTGGAAATAACCTGAGCTTCTGGTGCTCAAAATAGTTGTCCTGACTGCAGAATCCATAGCCCACACCTAGACCACTTGTCTTCAGTTTGTTATGAAACAACCTGCGCCACTTGGCTTGGCATGTTTAGAAGAAAAATGAAACTGTACTAAACATTATAACTCAAATAAGAATCATTAGGACAATCCTTCGGTTGACAAGCCTACAGGGCCCAACTACAACTAATTGTCATGATTGTTTAGTTTCTGGAAACAGATTGGGTTAAAACAGCTATAACATATGTTTCTGGTAGAAGATTAGATCACTTACCGACATCTTCGTCCATTTTATGGTATTTAAGGAATCCAAATCAAATTGGCCAATAATTTCCTTTCCAAAAATCTAAATAAGATATTGACGGAAAGGAGGACTCCTTGTCACATGAACAAATAGCACAAACATGCAAACATGAGTTGTGAATGAAACATTTGTATATGGAACATATGAAGAAATTACTGGCAAACACCTACCTAATAAGACATTTGATAAAAGTAATTAAAAAAATAACAACTTTGTAAATGCAAGATCATGTAAACTATCAGTAAGTCATGTAAGTCATTGTCAAATGCAATACTAGAATGAATAAAATATTTTAGTACTAAATTAAGAGTTGAAAGAATACTACGTAACAACAAAATGAATTATATATTTTAGTAAGATTTAATTATTTATGTTTAAACACCTTTAAGCATGTTAAGTTTAGCAAGGAAATCAAAGAAGTCAGGGTCAAGTTAAGTCAGAAATTCAATAACGTGAAGATAACATGGATTAACCAAATAGTTGATTTGAAGATAATTTGGAGCACCTGAATAGGTAATATAATATTTCTTTAAGAAATATTTAATATAGTTTTAAATGAAATAAAAGGTGGTGAAAGTAAAAAGAACAAACATTCTAAGGTCCCTAACTCAACAGAGAATTTAACTTCGCAAAAGATAAATGATCCTCGTAGAGTTGAACTTGGAAAATAACTTGGAACACTTTTACAACAATTATAAGATCCAAAGCAGAAAAGTTAAAACGTAACATAGCTACGAAAGAGGACTCACATAGAGAATACAACATTTATTATTTCATAGTTGGCGTAGTCGTTGCCATATGAGTAGATGTTTCATATTGTCGAAAAGAGCCCCAAAAGAATCGGTCGCGGTGGAGCCTAGCAAAGCAGTTCTGACGTCCAGCTATACAGTTAATCTTTGCAAAGGACTATCGTCAAACCATTCAGCTAATCCTGCTAAAATATGCCAGAAAGTGTCAAAAGAAGAAACAAATCTATTTCCGGAAACGCTGTAGCATACAATGACTAAATTTAATCAAACGTTTATTCATAAATGGCAAGCCAAACGAGCAACATAATTGACAATATTTACCATGCAGCATTAAACTGAACACTTACAGTAAGTTGCAGTATGCTTCGGAATACTATCGGCATTACAGATAAGGATGGAAAATAATAGATTGCCATTTATTGCCATGACATATATATTTAGAGTAGCTCAGGCAAATTAATTTGATGTTTCAGGTTAAATAAATTACGGAAATATCATTAAGAGGTCTTAGTGATTTTAGTTTTAAATTCACAGAGAAAGATGAAACACAGAACCACCAAGTCAGTCACTAAAGACCCATCTATGCATGAACGATAAGCTTATTACAAATTTTAGATCAACTTGATGCAGTTGCTAGACAGTTTGTACGAAGACGGATTGACACTAAAATTGTAGCACTTTGTGTGATAAGAATTTCAAAAGTGTATAAAAGCATGGAGAGTACAGGTTGATAATAAATTAACAAGTATGACTCAGATTATCAGGGAAAAATCTAGTAAAATCTCTGAGTTCCAAAAACAAATAGATGATTAGAAACAGAAAATGTTAGATGCTCAAGGTTTATCTAGCAAGAGATTTACCCTGCGAAGTGCTTTACATACTTTACAACCTGTAACATCGGTAGCAAATATAAAACCTACATAGAGCATAGAGTAGTACTTGCAACTAATTGCATAAAGAATAAATGATGACATATACCATACAGCTACAGCTTGAATAATTGCACAAGAATTAAACAATGATAAGAACATAATGGTGAAGAGATTTAGAAAGTTAATTGATGACTTTAAGCTTGTGTGAAAGCGTTGGGAGGTAGACTAACAGCTCAAAGTAATGATATTTCACAATTACGGAGGAAGAATTCCTTCGTATCAGTCTATACAAATATAGTGGACTTATAAAATAAGGTTAATGTGAGTGAAATAAATGATCACTTGATTTAAGTGATAAAATGAAACCTTTAAAAGATCAGAATGTAACAAATCTCCTCGAAGAAGTTATAAACTGTAGTAAAGTATATACAGATCGAGAACTAACATATGTTATTAGTGTTACACGTGCGAGTATTGATAAATAAAAAAACATGACTCGATTTAGAAAATATTTTAATAACATACAAAACAGGTAATAAAAGAAACATATTAAATTAAGCAAGAAAAGAATGATGATGTAGATAAAAAAACTTGAACGTTAACTAAAATAATTGATATATTTAGACCAGTACCATATGAATCATTAACCGAATTCAAATTAGAGATCTGACTAAAGTGTTTTGCATTAAAAACTAGAGCTGGTGGTTTTAAAAAATCTTTTGTTGTACATTTTTGTTGTTGGTGTTTTTAAATTGCATACAAACCCAATTTTGTATTTTAATAATATGCATCTCTCTTAATATAATCCATATATTGCTTGACGTATTCAGAAAAAGGCATGGACCATAGTCAAATCTATAAGTAGCACATACAGTTTGTGGCGATGTAAAAACAGATAATATATACAAGAAACCGGATAATGTAGGACTAGAATGTCTTTCATATAAATGTGGATCAGTGTCTGTTTTACACTTAATAGGCCACTGTAATGTATTATGAAAATCGAATAACACTGTCTTTCCAGGCAGTTCCTCACCAACAACATCAAGATTAGTTAAATGTTTTGTTTTAATCATTCAACTTTGTATTAATATCATCAGCTGGAAAAGTCTTTATCCCCATATTTGCGTGATGATTTGTATATTTCCAATTTTAACTCTTCACATGTTGTCGCTTAAAGCTAAAGTAATTTTATCTACGTCGTTTTCGTTTTTTAATTTCATGTTTTTTTTTGGGGGGGGGGTAAATGTTTTTTACATATTTCTTTATCTGTATATGCTCTACTTTATGTTAGAACTTTTTACATTAAAGCAGATAAGTCGCTATTTAGTGCGATTAAATCTTTTACTTTAAAAAAAATATTGTATTGATTAAATCAGTAACTGATAAATATTAGGTTGTTTTCATAGATTTGATACTGCTTTCACTCATAGTACCTTTTTCTTTAAGTCCACCATCTTTATATTGACTTGATCGAAATCAGTCTTCCTCTGTACATGTGAATGACAATTGCGAACATATATGAGACTATCTCCCAATTCGTTCACACGAGCTTACAAATTTTCCAGCTGTTGAAGTTGTGATTGTAAAGTATTTTAATTTTTCAGACATTTCTTTATTTCATCCTCGTTACTCTCTAAGGCTAATAGTTCAACATGTATCCTTTGCTCAATAGGTTGCAAGTATTGCTGTATGTTTCCTACATGTTTTGTGTCTGCTTCCGATCATTAGATTGTAAAGCCTGTAAAGCACTTTATATAATAACTAATCAATTGGTTAATTCATCTTGAGCATCTGAAATTTTTCTTCGTGCTATCATCTATTTGATTCTGAAGTTTTGAGAATTTAGTAGCTTTTTCTGTGATAGTCATTTCCACGTCTGGTATTTATTAATCAGCTTCTTCTCTCCATGATTTTCTATCTTTCAAAGTGTTATCCTCCAAAGTCTTCCGTATCCTAGACTCAATTGTCTTGCATCATATGTATTTGTCGGTTCATCAAAAGCTATAAAAGGTTTCTTGTTCATGTTTAGGTCATTGTATAGTAACTGAAATAGTAGTTCGTCTTTTTTATCTTTCTCTTTGAGTGTAAAACTAACATTATACAAAATGCAATTTCAATTAAATACATTTTAATAAGTATAGACTAAGGTAGCTGTATCAGGGTACAAATCAGATCCAACGAAGTGCAGTTCAGGCGTCCAGCCCTCTTCGCTTACGATCTGATATCTTTTCTTCATTAACCATTGTGCGCTTAAAAGTTATTAAGCGAGTACTTATTGTTGAAATTCATAATGCCAACCTAAAATATAAAAACCCTCTTAAGTAGTATCTGATTCCGTTTGTACTTAAGTAATATTCGTTCAACTCTTCCTGTAATTCATTTAACTATAAATTACAAAAATGTACCTAACAAAGATGTTATTCCCATTATTATAACATCTGATAGAGACTTTGCTATTCTGACTTATCTGGCATTACCAATGATTTCATATGTTTTCTTGGTTTGTTTTGAATCCATTTTGTCTAACTCCTTGTCAGTTATTTCCTTGTATGAAAAAAGTAGTTTTTCATCAGACGATAACGTTATTTAGCTAATATGATATAATACGTTTTTAATAACTTCTTAAACTTACTGATTTGTTCCCTGCAATTATACTTAAAGGTTTCTCTTTAATGCCAAACATGTAAAAAGTAGAAGCGTTCCAAAAAAAAAAAAAACAGCGTTAGTAAATAAACAGCAATTTAAAAAGATAATTACATGCGATTCTGCAACTATATACTTAAGTATAAACGCTTGTTTATTTGTCTCGTGGTCTCTTTTATTGGTTGTACCTAGTTTACCATTTTTATCCTTATTGTCACCATTTATATCGCTCATACCTTCGTTTTTCTCATTATCAGTCTTTGTTCCACTAACGATCACTCTTGCTTGCAAAAATATTCGTCCCCTTTCACCGTCTTCGCTATTTGCAATTTTCCTAATTCTGTTTGATTTGTGTCAGCTTCTTAAGTTCCATTCTTTACCATCTCAGTCTTTATGGTTGGACTTTGTTGCTATTAAAATTTGGTGACTTTTAGAAAATTGTATTGGCACCTACTGTGGTGCTACATATTTTCATAACCATGTTACTTCCTAAGACAAATATACCAACACCACCAACTACATAGGTTAATATAAGTTTTGAATCAGAAATATATTTATGAACTATGATTATGATTTTTTCATCAGAGTCAAAATCTTGTTCACATACATTAATTTTTCGAACAACTTTTTTACTGTGTCTTGAACAGTAGACACGGGGAGAGTAATAGTTGTTCTTTTAAATTAAATATCACATATGATATATTACTTTGATTTAGGCGAGCTATTCAATCATGTGTTTGTTTTGCTGCTAACTCGTGGAAAGAAAGAAATCCATCCTTATTTTCTTCTGATATTATTAGAGAGCTATAGCACTCAGTTGTATTGTATCCACCATCCTCTATTCCACTATTCGTCTGCCTCATCAGTCGAATTACTAGTAATACGTTTCAGGACGAACAATATGGGTTACATTCTTCTCTTGTAGGTATATTCAATCACCATTAGGAGAAATATTAAAGTTCTTAGAGATTATGTCAAATTTTAAAATGTAATTAGCAAAAATATGTAATGGTTTGTATATAAAATAGGCTTTTTCTGTATAATATATCTTCATCTGGTTATATAGATATGGTATACCTGTCTGATTCTAAAATAGTTGTATGAAAAGAATAAACAAGAGTAAAGCGTTCTACTTCATTTCTTTATAAATATGCAATCCATGATGGATTTCATATACAATTTTTCTTAACTACGCCATTTACTGACTAACAAAATCAGGGATAAAACGGTACGCGTCGACTTTTAATGACTGAATAAGTCGAAGGGAAAAGGGATCTAGCCAGTCTACTTGACCTGGAATTTTGTTTCCGTAAATATTTCAAGGTGACCTCAGTGTTTCTGGTCAGTTTATATGTCAAAGTGAACAGACACCGCCTAAAATGGATGACGCATTGTGTCAAGTGGCGATAGACTTACGCCATGATTCTTAATACAACTTTGACAACAAGTGGCCCGTGATTGTTTGTACAATTATGACAATCGTGGTTTTGTGTTATAGCCACACTTGTTCCGATCCCTTACAAAGCAAAATGGGTCAAAACAAGTTATGAATGAAATCTAAAGAGGTATAGAACAGTGTGACTGGGCCAATTTTTTTAAATCGATTATAAAAACCAAACTTTGGGCCATCAGATATATTAAGTGGTCCGGGATATATTATTTCTATACTACTAAACCGTCACTACGAGACACAATTGCCTTTGCACATAGATTCCTAGTCAAATGTTCTTTAATATGGCTGATTTCTGTAAAATCACATTTTGATATAGGATTTATAGTCTCGTAGTTAGGGAAAAGTCGATACCTCACTTAATACTTGGAGATCGAGTCATTGGCTGCAATATTGGCCTGGAATGTTTGTTTTGTGTTTGTTTGTTTTTCACAAGACTTTTACCAGTGCCTACATATATTCTGTGTGTGCACGTACACAATTTTCCTTTTCTCTGGACAGGTTAAAATTATATTGTACCTACCCGGTACAAAACTGATGATTAAAGTAACTATTATTGGTAGCCTGCCTAAGGCACATTTCTCTCAACAAAAGCCCAGAAGTATATAATTTTGATTGTTCAGAAAGTTTTTGCTTTCTTAAAGTGCGTGCGGTGTATATTAGGTCTTACAATGCACATAATAGCTTTATTATCTCAAACGTTAACTTTGCTGTCTGCAGAAAATGAATTAGTGGTCAGCTCCCTATAAGTGCAAAGTGCTAGCTAAACTGAAAGACAATACAATCACTCATTTATTTGTGACTGCCTGGTATATGGACAAACTATATCCATTAGACTTAACAGTAAACAAATAATACACAGAAAAATATCACACTTCCACTGATATGCGACACAGGTCATAGAGATCAAGAAGGGAAAAGTAAGTGAACACTGATACATATCAATGAACTTTATCAGTGGACTTTAAAACATTAAAAAGTAAACCGATTCATGCTAAAGAAAATAGCTGCGGATAGTGAGAAAAATGTCCTAGATACCGGTTCTAATTATTCCTAGCTGTCAAAAAGGTGGAGTTGTGTATAACTGCATTTTCGGGATTATGTACATGCTATACTTTTGTGTGTACTATGTGATTTGATTGGCACGACGCTTCTTATTCAGTTGTTGTATCCAAAAATCTGTGAAGTATGAGATTTAGTAAAAACATAAGTACATATATGTAATCTTTAATTATGTCTTGTGCTTTTAAGCAATATTGCTAGTATTTTACAATACAGTCTTGTTCTTTTGGACTAAAATCTGTGGATAAAAAGAGATCCACTTTCAGGAGGATTACAATTTTAACAGGAAAGTTTTCTACCTGTATTTAGAAGAAAAATGTTTGCATATATATATGCTTAATGTAAATTATGCACTCAGATGGATGATAGATGTGCTTAAATCTGAAATCACATATAATTGCAGAGAATAAACTAACCTCAATTATCTTGTACAATTATGTCCGACAACAGTTTCAACTGAATGAAGGAATGATATAAATAAGAATTAATATATAATTTTCGTTGATAATTGTATTATTTGTTGTTTCATTTTCAATAATATTAATAATTAAATATCTTGCACTCTTTCTATGTCCTCTCTATCATTACCGATCCGAAAACACATCGATTTAGGCAGCGAGTGGAACTGACAGTTACATTTTTTCCAAGGATGATTGAATGATTCAGATAAAATGTTCACATGTAATATATAATATGTTATTACAGTAATTATACTTTACATGTGCATTGGAGTCATACGTGTATTTTGGTGTGAGTTGTCAGGGACGAAATTGCAGAGTCAGTTTTCATATATATCATCCAACTCGAAAGTCCTGGATATTTGCCAATTTCAAGCACGGCTGGGTGTGGCACGCTGTGGCTTAGAGCTGCAAAATACAAGGAGTGATTTAACTTACTGACATCGCGATTTCTCGAATAAATTGGGGAGATTTTCATTTCAATTTTTTTAAATAACCAAGATTGTAGAATAATTTTCATTGGCATCATCATAATCATCATTATCATCATCATCATCATCATCATCATCGCAATCAGAACCAGCATTATAATCGAATAGACTGCAACTTTTATAGTTTTATTAATTAATAAATGAGTTAACAATTAAGGTGTAAATAATACGTTTAGTAAAACAAATTCCTAAGGAATGCTTTTTTACAAATTGTTTGCTGGTAAACAGAACATCATTACAACAAAGGTTTTATGATGCACAGGCAATTTGAGTGAAGTGACTTGGGAAAAGGACGCCCTTACGATCGCGAGTATGGTAGGCTAACAACTGTGCCATATATATGTGTGTGTGTGTGTCTGTGTGTGTGTGCGTATGTGTGTATGCGTTACAAAACAGCAAACATGCGCATTTTGCATCGATAGCCACCCACCAGATGTTAATTTGATTTACTTGTAAGGACGAACATATGGCTGCTTAATTTACTACATTTTATTGTGATGTATTGTACAAGATACAGAACGGTTTTCTTAAGACAGCTGATCATAATTCACTTATTGATCATGCCATACATTTTTATTGCATGAATACTATCTGATTATTGAGACAGCTATAACCTTGGAGGCCAGTTGTATTTCTAGAGAGAGAGAGAGAGAGAGAGAGAGAGAGAGAGAGAGAGAGAGATTACCATATTTCGTCCACATTTTGTTCCTCTAGCTGCACGGTAATAGTTCTTCCTGCATTTGCCCGTTTTTGGATCCGTACATTTGATCAAATGACAAATATCGACATGCACTCGCTGAAACAAATGACATAAATTGAAGTATAGCTCGAGGTATATTAGGTCACTTAACTAACCAGCACGCTAAGCCGAATCTTTTAACCTAAGTGCTATGTTCCCATGATTGTGAAACTGATGAAGCGGGCTTGAATCCCGATGACGGCAGTTATATTCTGTACTTTTTTTTGTTGTTCCTGTTACATTTGGTTCAGCGAAAGACCTGAACTGCCTGTAGCGCTGGGGATAGGAGAACTCATAGATGTGGTGTTTGCGAATCTCAAGGCATCACTACGCGAATTGGGTTCCTCATATATTTGCTTCATCCTTATATTTTCAATGAAATTATGTGCATTAATTGCAAGTTCAACAACATCAAAGACTATCGTACTTGTTAAGCACTCGCTTGGAGAAAATATATAAAACAATTAGCATATGTTACGTTGTATTAACTCTGTATAGTTGTTTTCGAATCAAATAAAAGGAATTTGTATTGCAAATGACCTTTCCAGAATCGATCGAAAATCACGACTATCAGTTTAAAGTTGGCGATTTCTGCCAACCCCAGGGGATGAATTTATTCCCTCTTTTCTTCTTGTAATTGTCACAGTATGCTAAAACTGGTAAATGTATATACTTCAAAACATAACTAGAGCAATACTAGATGGGAATCTATTAAACTAAATAAATAATTCGAACTAGAAACGACACAGTGAGAAAATTGTTAGAATTGAATGAAACAATTAATAATATCTAACTGCCTATTATGCAACTCACCGGTTATATACGGCTATAATGGAATGATATTAGTATCTGCTATGCCAAAAGTTTGATGATAAGAGTTAATTGTTTTAGTTTCAACAACTACAGGTGCATTATAAATTATATGATAGAATGTTTTTTTAAAAAAAGATATTGCTCAAGAAATTCGATGGTAGAATAAATAGCCACACTACTTAAGTCCCGTCATTACTGGTTTAAATTTACCAATCTGTCAATAAAGGTCATTGATTTCATCAACATCCAATTAGTATTCATAATAAACTTTTGAGCAATCTGAGTGTTTAGATTCTGAAACATATCATCTAATATATGTCCAATTACCAAACAGTGAACTATTTATCTAAATTATGTTAAGCAATGAATCTTTTGTATTTCTTTTTCTTCTTGACCACTGGGCACTAGAGTATATTTTCTGAGACAAACTTGAAGCTAAAGCTGTACCTTCAATGATTAAAATGTGTATAAATTTATGTCATTAATTTGCACAATGTCAGGGTGGGTTTGAGACAAAAAAGTACACATCTTTTGTATTGCCTCCTTTATAGAGAATCCCAAATGTGTAATGATTTAATATTGAATTTATGAAACGAGTTAAATAATGTCCTGATTTTGCTAGCCTTGGCGAGCAATAGCTGGAAATTATTGAAATAGTTTCATAAATTCAATATTAAATTATTACCCATTTGAGATTTTGTTTATCACATAGGTTTTATTCAGAGTGGAAAGAAAAAGAACGAATAATGCGTATTTTTAGTCATTTTATTCAGGCTCACACGCTGCACCTTTCAATTCATGCGTGTGAAATACAGTCCCTGACGCGAGTTGAAGCAATATTGAACAGTTTGATAACAAAGAACGTTTAGAAGTATATTATTTAATAAAAAAACAATTAAAAGAGCAAATGTCCCTCTAATCTATAAAACATTTGTCATGAAGAGGATAATTTTTCAAAATTGGACCGCCGCTGGAAATTCCTATCTGTTGTGACATAGTTCACTTGGTCATGTCAGCTATAAGGAGAACCTGAAGCGCCATGTACATGAATTTGTATGTGGCTGTTTAGAACGTTTCCACCGAAAAATTTCCACCATGGACATCCACCAAAGATGCAATATTGGATTTGTCATAATAAATAACATTCCAGTTGTTGCATATATATTTTAAGGGAGTTCGACTGGATGAATAAACTGTGCTAGATGTACAAGTGTTGATGAGAATTGAGGAGATTTGCCGGTGCTGATCTGCATTTACTTGGCTGTAATTATTAATTGATTGGATATTTTTTTGACCGGATATTTGCATTATTTAATTTGGAAGAATGTTATGGTTTATCAACGATTACATAGCTGAGCTCTACGTAGCTTTTGTTAGTTCCCAGTAGCCATTGCTAACATTATAAAATAAAAATAACTGCAGACTACAGAGATCGTGGCAATTAAATGTTGACCCCTTTTCCAACGAAAGGCATTTCGCATTTTCTTATCTTTAGATTTGAACTTCATGTCTTATCGCAATTTAACATTTGGAACTCTAATTGGCACGATATAACCAATATTGTTGTGACATGCCGAGAAACCAGCTATATACCTACTCACCTAAAACCTACCTACCAGCCTACTGTAACAGGGCATAAAGACACAAAAGAAGAAGTGTTTTTTTTTTTTATATCAAATTGAATGTACTCTCATAAGCTGATATAAATCAGAGATTAATGTTACTTTCGTATTGTATGTTAAAATATTTTTGTCCTTAAGATCTGATTGAGAAGGTTATATCATCGTTGACACGTATATGCCAGATTTTACTGGTGAAAGTCATATGCTTTGAGTAACCTTGGAGTGACAGACGCAGTACATACATAGTTTATGAATCAGCAATTGCCTTATCAGCCGCTACCGGTGAGGCTTTAAATGAAAAGCATCCAACATGCAGTCCACTCATCTAATTCCTACAATCATTTGTATGCACAATACAGTTAAACTTATGACAACATGCAATGTATATTATTAATATGGAACTTATATCACCGAATAGGCATATTTATTCCTACTTCCAACTGCTTTAGTCAGAAAGGGCATTCTGAGCAGGCTAGAATGTATAGAAGTCTAGCATAGCTTAATCTATGTGATCATAAACACAATAATTAACCCGTTTTAGTAAATATACATGTAGGCTACAGTGACCTATATTTGGTTGAAAGTGTGTAATAGAGACAGGGATGCATCCGATTATTATGTTTTATGATTCAAACATATACATCACAAAAGAACTTTAAACACAAAATTTGAAGAAATTCGCTGAAGCATAAAGCACAGTCACATAGACCAGTTTCTTGTAATAAGAATATATAAAAGGCTACATGCTGAACTCATCATTCAATTTATTTTCTGTTTAGGTTTTAGTGTTGTTACTATTGAATGCAAGTAGCATTGTTTAACGATTAGCAAATCTCCAGTATAAATCAGAGAAAACGTATTATTTATTATTGTATTGACTACAATAGAATGCAATAACTGCTCATAGCTACTTATGCGATTAAGTCGTTATTGACTTCCGGTCACAAAGATTACCTGTGGAAAAAAGTCAGCGTATCAAACTTTCACCTGCAGCAATTCATTGCACCACTTCGGTCATTATAGGTGTATTCCGCTTCTTGCAATATGGTCATTTTTGGTTTGCTTCGGTTTTAGGTACCAACTCATTAATATATAAAACTCCAAACAACCTACCAAGTTTCCATTCCCTCTAGTTCAAATGAAATACTGCTTTGAAAGTGTGGAGGCGCACCACAACAAACGGCGGAGATCAACTTGTTGTGTCTAGTACAAAAGCAGAGTTCTTCATCCCTGAGTATCTGAAGATGATTGTCAAATGGTCTTATAAATACCGTGCTCAGAATAAACACCACTGTTTTATTACCTACAAAGTTAAATAGTTAGGAAGAGTTTGGGATTTCTAAGCGAAGAAGTATATTTAGGCTCTGTTACAACAGGCAATTCATTGTAAGTGTTTCTGCAAGACGGAACAAAAGGCCGGTGAAAATTTAATATGCCTGTAAAATTAATGCCTAACAGCGTGTGAGCGTAACATGCACATCTCACTTTAGTACAACATGCACATTATTTTCCACATTAACCCCACATAAGTTTGATTAGACAAGCTTTGTTCCTGTAATATTCTAACTACTTCCCTGTGAGCCACCTTTTGATAATGTACCGCTGGAAAAGTTTTTGAATGTTCAAATGCAATGTAATATATTTATATATATATATATATATATATATATATATATATATATATATATATATATATATATATATATATATATATTCATTCTAAGGATTTGATCTTTATATATTTGTCCTTTATTTTGTATACAGGTTACCTCCATCATTTACTTTTTATCGCTTTATCATAATATTTAAAGCTTTTATCTTACTGGAGTACATGATTACTTGAACTCAGGGGGGTGTATCTTCCTAAAGATTCTAGTAATGTTTAGTTTGTTTTTATTTACTATTTGCACTATCTAATGTTTAATCGGAACTATACGACCAGAATTGTGCTGATATACCGTTGAACCCTATAACTATTGACATGTCTTCATTCATTATTCATTTGTGCTCTGTTTTTATTCAAACAACTCAAAGAGGATTCTTAAGTGAAAGAGGAGTTCATAGAAAGAAAAAAGGAGTTTATTCATTTCAGCGTTGACATCGCTTATCGTGCTCTATACTCTTTCCAAAAAAATGAGACGAACCTACGCACGTGCACATACACACGCACACAGACACACACAATGTACATACCCCACAGAAGACAGAGTTGGGTCCCCTCATGAGATGACACTGCTAATTAAGGGTGAACACCTCTCCTGGCTTTTTCCTCATATGCATCTTCCATTCATCCACATTGTAGAACATACCTATATTGGTCACTCACTGTCTGAAATATGAAATGAACTATTTGCTGTGATAGATCGACAGATATATATGAAAGGTACCTAGCTACCTGCCCACCCATTCAACTTTCTCCCAGTCCCAGCCTACTTACATATGTACATACCTTTGAATGTTTGCGCACACGCATAAAGACAGACAAACATATATATCTTGGACAAAAAATAGTGCATATACACATAGACCGATATCTCTGGAAATACATCTTTCTCTTGAGGCCAAGTTAATTTGTATTCATTATTTTGACGTTGCTTCTTAATTGTTGAGGTTCCAAACTGACCGGTACTACCAAAGTTGGTGTATACAATTGTTCCCTCCTTAACGACCAACAACGAAGTCATCCACCCGTATAAAGGGAAGTCTGAAACGAATGCAAGTGTATAATTCCATATGTCTCGATATACGCTGTACATACTTGTCTTTTAGCTTCTTCTTGAACGCTTCCACGGAGCAGTTAGAGAAAAGCCATGGGTTTCTGGAGTGTGGCAGGGTTATATTGACAGGTTTCACACGGGGAGACATAATAAATAAATCATCAGCCTTACGAGCTATGGCGCCACCCTCGCCATCGTGTTCTGCTCCAAGACTAGAAGTAACAAGCAAAGTAGGCGCATGATTATAAACCAGATACAGTGCAGCTTTGAGAATCAGAATTTCGACTGATCCCGCAAACCTAGTGTGGCGAGTTTCAGTCCACTATCGTCCAATATAATTTCCAGAACACACACACACACACACACACACACACACACACACACACATATATATATATATATATATATATATATATATATATATATATATATATATATATGCTTTTTCTTACATAAGGGCTTTCAAAAAGTTATACTCGTTTCCGATAGTATTAGTATCACAAAGGAAACAAGCAACGAAAGTTAATGAATTGACCGCTTTCAATATCTAATTGGCTATTATCACGCATGAATTTAGACAGCGTTATATGGTCACAAGCAGTTAATATTAGTAAGTAATTTTCCATAGTAAAAACATCCTTTATTATCGTGTAAGTTAAACCTTTGAAAGAATGTTGAATATCTGCATTGCATTGTTGCAGATATTCATATTTAAGAATATCGTCAGTTATATTTTTCATTAATGTGTGTTGTAAAGGCTATCCTCCTGCCATATGCCATATTGTCGTGTTTCAGGAAACATAAATTTAATAGCCCGCTTACCAATCTAGTCATCCTGCAAGGTGGGAATGTCCGCATAATTGGATCTTTGCTCCTACTTGTGTAGAGTCGGTCAAGCGGTCTCTCATGAGCATCACTAGGTCATTTATGTGGCTTCGAATATATACCATATGCAGTTTAAAATATTTATAACTTCAACATCTCTCAACTAACAATTTTCATCAACATTTCATAACTTATGTCATAGTTCTCTTATCATCAACATTATCTTTTCTCATGGAAATGGGACAAGAAAACGATTTTACGACAATTTCTATGAGAACAAGAGGGCTGAACATTTTCCTCAATTGCGAGAGGTCAATTCATTATTTAGCTTTATGCATTTTATGTAGATCATATAGTAAGTATTCCCAACGGCCCAAAATAAAGGAAACCGGAAACCCAGAAGAAACCACCAACCTTCGATAGGCGGCAATTGACAATGACACATGTGGGAAATCAGGAATTCACTACGGGACACCAGAACTGCTTAACGAATGAACGCGAATGTGGAAGACACAAAGGACGCCAGGAGTTGACTTACCTGTGTCCAAGTTCGTGTGTTGCTGCCTTCACCGTCAGAGAATAATCACGTGTCATGATAACTGAGGTTCTGCTACCCGTGATACACACTCCATCTTGAAAGGCAATGCCTGAAAGAAAAAAAAAGAGAAGAAAACTAGATATCATATTCATATTCTTAAAAGCTAGCTTTCAACACTTATCGGTTGCTCTGTGCTGGAAAGGTAAAATATATTGATTATAAAATAGCACACGTATCCATGCTAATTTATATGAATTTATTTTATTCCTTTCAATGGAATTGCATTCTACATAAATTTCACTGGCCACTTCTATCAAAATTCTTTGTCGGTACCTGTCTATATGTCTAAATATGTATATATGCATCTATATATATATATATATATATATATATATATATATATATATATATATATATATATATTAATATATCTGTATGTCTGTCTAAATATCTATCTATCCATGTATCTATCAATATATATATATATATATATATATATATATATATATATATATATATATATATATATATATATATCGTCAAACCTGCTCTATTGAACACATGCATATATGGACCACCAGTATATTGAACCTATATCCTGTTGTTCAAATCATTCATAAACCAATTCAGTTTTGCCTATACATAAAGGTTACTTACTTATAAAGACCACTTTAAAATGGTTCTGTGTGTGTTTATTAATTTGTGGCAGTGGCAGCTTAATTACTTTTGGCAAAGTATGATGTCATTTAAGCCGTATCACGTCATGAAAATGACGTTCTTTAGTGTCGTAAACCTACAATTAACGTCATGATCGTACGATATGTATACATAGTGCATATCACGTGACGTGCTGTCATTCAATACAGAATCAGCTCTCACATGAATCATACTATAAAGTACATATGTAACGATTGTCACGAAATTGTATAAATCCCTTTTATTAAATACATGTACTCGGGTTTCGTTTTTCAGTGTAACAACGATACCCGAGAGTGAGTTATGTATATTTTACAATATTTCGAAACAGTGAGTTCGGTTCACCCCATGCCACACGTGCGAAGTGCTTTCGATGGGAAAAACCGAATGCATCGTCTGTGTATAAATGCCTCACAGTAAGACTAAATCTTTACATTACGGAACGTCTTGTCAGTGAGCAGTCTACTTAAGGATTTGCACGTCTTCAGCTGTAGAGGTATGTAAAATATTTATTAATTCATGGTGTATATTTTCTATGTAGCTTCGACTTGCGTAGTACAATGCAAATATTTTCTATTATTGTCTGTTCTTAATAAGAGCTTTATATTAGCAATACAAAGTGGCATTTTTAGGAAACGTTTAGTACCATAAGATTCTTATCAGACACGTGTAGGTTCACTTCTGAACTTGGTTATTGCTTTGTAATGTTGTGCCGATAATATAATTTGCATAACTTACCGTATATAACGTCATTACGTGTTATCGTATATGCCCGTGTCAATCATACTACACGGTGTTAGATTTATTTTCAGCTGTAGAGCTGTAGTGATCAGAGTCGACGAGGTCCCAGCTATAGAGGGGACAATAGAAGTTGACTATAGCAGCTGTAAAGCTAACCATAACAGCCGTGGAGCTGAATAAACAGTGAGTTGCTTGAATACCAGGTGATCGGGCGTTGTTGACCCATAGGTGGGCGTGGATCGCTTGATTGACCAGTGCGAGTAGCAGCCAAGCATGCTAGTGACGGAGTGTTTGTGAGTCACTCCATGTATGTAATCTTTTAGCCGTGGGCTAATTTTGGGTTTTTGTGATACCCAGTGGTTTGGGAGTGTAAGATATATTGAATGATATCTATCCCATTTGTTTGCACCACATTTTATTATTTTAATAAAGTGCCTCATGTTTCATTATTTGAGGGTATACATTTTTGCTATATGAGTAAAAACACATCATTTTGCTGTCTGAGCAAAACACAGCCTCATGTTTCATTATTTGAGGGTATACATTTTTACTATATGAGTAAAAACACATCATTTTTGCTATCTGAGTAAAACACATCATTCCTTTAATCGTGTGAGATAAATCATTAGCCTTTATCATTGCACTGTGTATTTATTTATTTCTGTTCATATTTGCGTTACCGTATTAGGTTCGTGCGGATTATGTTAATTTGTTCAATATTTGGACCCTATACACGCACGTATTAATCATAACCTTTCTTCCCATTCAAGTCATTCATCAATAAACATTGCATTTTTATCACCATCAACAGTGTTCTGTTATAAATCCGATATCCTACCCGGTTATCTTGTTACAACGATCATACCGGTTATAAGACCGCCCTGCTGAAAGAACCAAAAGTTTAAAGAACCGAAGTTAATATTCAGCATTTAGATGATCCCATTACTAAGACCATCTGGGTAATAAAACCATATTTTTCAGTCTGATATGTTGTCCCATTATCAAGGTTTAACTAGATACTGAGGATTTGGCTATCGCGTATTCATTGTCATATGGACTTCAATTAGAATTAACAAATGAAAGCATATGACAAATGTGAAACATGTGTTACGAAGCCTCTTTGTCAACGCTAAAATGTGGTATCTGAAGTCTTGTGCTCTTTCAATGCAGGTTCTTGTTGAACATGTTAAGTGTCATATAGAAAAGCAATTATTTTGGTGAATTTAACGGCTGGTATCGTAATATATTACTGTTTATGTTTGTGCAAAAATGAAAAGATAAAGAACCATCAAAAATGTTGATAAATATGACTTATGTAAGATACTTCGTGGAGAACTACAGTTGTAGCTGTAAACGAGCATATACTCCGAAAACACAACCGGTACAATCTGTCGGAGACTGTTTGGGTGACTTGGGAGTAGCACTTTTATTTGATACTGGATCCAAACTAAGAAACTTGTCACTACCATTTATTAACCCTATTACGAATTTATATGACACATCATATGTTATCAGCGAGTGTGTGTGTGTGTGTGCGTGTTTACTTACCGTCAAAGCCACGATTACTAGAAGAATTTTCATACAAGTCATGCCTAAAAATACAAATAATCGTTTTGTGTATTTGCATATTATAATTAAGGACACACTGGCAACAATGTTTAATCCTCATTTACGCAAAAGGCCCTGGCATCCATAGCGAGGTATAAGAAAAACTATTAGAGATACCTGATGAAAAATTGAACATATTTCATTAAAAACAGGAATAAATTGTCATGAAGTCTAGATAAAGACTGGTATGGATTAAAATAATATAATAAAAGGGGGACGTAGATGAAACATTCATCTCATTCCTGCACATCGATGATATAGATTGCCATATGAGAAATCCATGTGGAATAAACCTATCCCATATGACATGAAATTGACATCCTCTTGCCATTGACCCAATGGATGTCCATTACAATTGCAGCACATTAAAAATTGATCCGTACGTATCAATTGCGCCACATTATTTGACACAGAAATCAGAAAAAGATGCTTCATCACATGCCTTGGTGTTAGATAGGGTAAGCTTAATACCATGGGATAGCATGCAACATGTCTTATATTAATCATGCATAACGCTAATAACATATGCATCACTGTGTACAAAAAAGAGAACATAAACGGCAATTCCGTCTGCATTAGCTGATGTTAGTCCTGTCAATACAAATATTCGAAACTGGTTTTATTTACTCCATTTGTGAAATTGTATGTTTGAGTTCTGCAAGAGAGAGAGAGAGAGAGAGAGAGAGAGAGAGAGGGCGGGGGACATATATATAACATGTTTACAGCGGCCACCCATGGGAAAAGACCAAATTGGTCTTTATAGACAGGTGATCTCTGATCTGAAGGTAGGTTCAGCTCTCAAACTTAGTTCCATGACAAATACATGTAATATGCACCGAATAGCATTACCATTTTTATTATAGTAGGATTATGCTATCAATATGCATATATTTAGTTTAGCTATTTAGCAAACAAAATAATAAAAATAAAAAGTTCCACTTTAGTCCATCATGTACATTAAATCATCACTTATAAGTTGAAATGGTGTCTAAATAAAAGTACTAATTGACAGCATACTAGTGATTGTCAAATACAGGACTGACATTTTGTTAGACCAACTGGTGTAATTAGGCATGAAAACAGGTGTTCACACTTCAAACAACTGATCGATTAAGCAGCTGCTCAAACTCACCGAGATCAAAAGACAGTCGGCTTTTTTGGGAGACCTTTGATGATTAGGGAATGAAAAGAAGCTTACTGAGGCTATTGTTAGTAGCATATAGACCGAAAGGGATATCACAAGTGCAGTTTGCCTGTATCTCTACTCATTTGGTGTGATTGTACGTAATCTCTTACACTATAAACTTTGTTCTCCAAATCGGTCATAATATTTCACTTACGCTTAATACTCCCTTGGATCTGAGTTCGCACGACTCCCATTTCTGCTGCAACTACAGGACTACTTTTTCCACTATCCAGCAAACGAATTGTTTTGATTTTGTCATGTAAGGACAAATACCTGGCCGCTGACTGCTGAAAGCAGGTGACCGTTAAATACACGGCATTGATATAAACAATTCCCTGGGGGATATTAGACTGACCCTTGCGACCAGATGACCGCTGAACACAGACGACATTTAGGACAGGTTTGACTGTATATATATATATATATATATATATATATATATATATATATATATATAGTATATATGTGTTTGTGTGTGTGTGTGTGTGCGTGTATTCATGGATTGATTATTAGAAACGAATTATAAAATATGATTTATTGTACTTCGTGTGTTTTAGTACCATACAAATTTATATATAAGAGTTCCGTATCAAATATCTTTTTTAATATTTATTTTTAATGATCTTTACCTTGAAATGTGTGTTTGATGACATTCATCTAAAACAGACCTACTATATGGGTAGACATTAATAAACAAAATATTCTGCAAATTGTTACGTGGTTTAGCAACATTCACCTCAAAATTAGCTTTACGATATTGCATGTGGAAATTTTGGTGCAACTATATTTCAGCTGAAAACACACCTATGCACATACACACACAGACACATGCCGAATTTATTGCAATGATAAATGTGTTCAACGAGTGGTATATAAAAGATACAACGTGCATGATATACATATATCTCATTTATACCACATACAAATACACATACTTGAGTTTTCAACAGAGTTAAGATTGACTACAGGAAACTGTGCCTTGACGAAGAGAGTGAACACATTATATCCCTACCTGTTTGTCCGCTTTAAAATATAGTTCTGCAAATATTGCAGATATTCACAATAATTTTCGAAAGTATTAGTTTGATTATTTATGGGCTTCTATTTTCATTGATATTGACTAAATAAGCTTATTTAAATTGTCTAGTTTACAAAAAGATGTGAACACCTTCTACATGAATGCTTCTTATCCTTATGTTTGCTGCTATTATATACTAATTTAGACATTGATTTAACATGTAATGAGTTTTGCTCCATTATATCTTAGTAACAAATTAATGTCCTTTCTTTTTGCTTTTTTACTTAGATATTCTCAAAGGAAATAAGCTGCCACCCCACCCAAACACATTAAAGAATATTTAATTATTTAATTTTTCAAATGTAGTAATATCATGTAATGAAACTGAAAATTTAATACAAACGAATTTTAATTTATCAGCATAATATTTACAGTATGTTGCACGTTCTGGATGACATTTTGAGGTTATTAATACATCCATGCTTAGCTTATAAATTGTCTGGTAATTGGATGTAGCTGTTACCTCTGATTTGGTTATATTTTTTATATTCTTAATTGTATACATACAAGTTAATCAACAATCCATTCTCACCCAGATTCGAACCAATTTTCCACATGTTCGTATAACATAGAGAATGATTTGTCATTACCAGAATTTATATCCTCCATTGTGAGTAAAGTTAAATCTTTATGACAAAAGCACCATATCAACGATTATCCCATGTATTGTTTTACAAAATAAATGTTCATATATATATATATATATATATATATATATATATATATATATATAATAGTATACATATACATACATATATATATATATATATATATATATATATATATATATGTATATATATATATATATATATATATATAATCTGTACACTTTGAGGTCCCAATACTGTTAAGAATTTATACATATGTCTTTATTAGGATTGTCGTCAGGCTCATCACACTGATAACCAGATAACATATGTTTTGCAACATTTTGTTTCAGAATAAAGTGAAGTTCTGGTTTCCTTTGATGCTTTTTGATGTTGTTGTTTGAATATTGTTCTTGGTTTTTGGTATTGGTATTTGTTCTGCTCATAGCGGTGTGATTGGTCTTGCTTTTGTTATTGCTTTTTGTGCTATTGTTATACGTGCTCTTGGTTATGGTACTGGTTTTGAATGATGTTTGTATGTTGTGCTGACATTTAGGTTGCACAATATCATCATAGATGTTTGTAAAAAAAATTTAAACTTGTTTTTCATGTGTTTTAAATATTTTTGTGTGTTCTGGTTTTCTAACATTTCTATTTAATAACTCTGGGCTATGCAATATTTTGTAGTATATGTTTATAATGTTTGATGTGTGTGTTCTTTGAATGACTTGTTTTCGTATTGGTATAAATGTTCTTGGTTTTGGTACTGATATAGTAGTTTCATTATAAGAAATAATTATATTATTCAGTTTTTCAGAGTCCTCTTTCGTTACATAACCAATTTTAGAAATACCATTATTAAATAATTTAGATATCTCAAGCTTTTTCAATTTCATAATAATCATACGTGTAAATAATATACCCAATCATTGGGTGTAATGTTTTTCTTTTCTCAGAGTTTATGAAGTCATTTTATATTTTTTCAAAGTTGCTAATAATATATTATAAAAATAATAATAATAATAATACTAATACTACTACTACTACTACTACTACTACTACTACTAATAATAATAATAATAATTTAAGCCATTTTAACTCACTTATATTTTTTAAAACTATATATAAATTGTTAGGTGAGTTTAAAATAGAAACTTAACTATAATATATAGTAGTATATATAAATAAACCGAGAAAAACAAACACTATTGGCAAAATTGCTAAAACGGCTAAAGCGCAACGAAAACATATTTACGTTATAATTCAGATTATCCAGGGCGTAAATGTATGAATTTAACTGTTATCCTAATTGAAATTTTTTTTTCTCCATAAGTTAATAAAATTAGAAACGTCATGAAATGATAGAATATATAATATTTTTAAAATTTCCTGATTTATCTGGGAATTCATATAAAAAAAAATTAATCAAATTTATACTTTAAGACAAATGATACATTAACACCATTCAAAAAACCATTATATAAACAAAATACCTGCAGAAATTTGAAACCTATTTATTTTAAATGTTCAGATGTATCATTTAATAACATAAAATAATTACCTGATCAAATTGATAATATGATTAATTTATTTCAACTTTTAATTGAATATTCATCAATTAAGAAATTGTATCCGACGATAATAAATGTAACTAAATTAAAAAATTAACAGCACATATTTGAAAATAATTCTAAACTTAGAATATCTAAAGTATATACTTTTATATGTAAACTGTAATTAATACAGTTTTTAGTTCCGTTAATATATATATATATATATATATATATATATATATATATATATATATGGAAGAGTTATGTAAAATTTTCAATGAATATGGTCATTTACTATTTTAAAAAATATTATTTAAGTTGGAGTTTTGTGTTGATTGGAAAACATTGTTAAATGAGATATATAATATTTCTCAGATGATTATTGTTGTAATAAAAATATATTAGATCGTAATGGTGGATATGTTTGCTTGAATTCTGGTAGGCATCATGGATATAAACATACAACTGAATATATTGATAACACATTTCCTTATTAGATTAAGACAAAAATACTGTTAATTTAAACCCCCATGAAAGAGAGTAAACATAATAAAGCTGTTAACTGTGCTGCATATTTATTTTTAATACTGCACAACGGTTGTTTACAACCTAGACAACTCTTGTCCGGATGTAGGGGATTTTTAGGGTGGAGTGCCTTGGATGGCAGCTGGAATCAGGAGAATGTGCTCTGATGACATTACTTTCGATCAGACGTGAGGAGAGCTAACCCGACATCTGATAAAGCGGGGCAACCACAAAGATACAATAGCAGAAGCGATACAAAAAGCCAAGCAAACAAACTGTGATGACCTCCTAATATACATGGGTAAATAAAACATGCAAATAACATCCACACATTCCACCCAGAAAGCTGTTAAGTAGTCGCATTATTCAACAATACTGGCCACCCATTAAATCGTGTGAACTGCTTAAATTGATCTTTCAATACAAAATCAGTTGTAGCATTAGTTAGACCTCAAATTTTAAGAGACATGTTAGTCAAGGCAAAGTTAAAGCCTCTCTAAAATAAAAACAAAATAGATGGGACATCGAAGCCTTGTGGAACAAAAAATGCAAGAAGTGCAAATGCATTAAGGAACAAGTTGCATCACAGTCACAGGTGAAATGTTGAGTATTCATAACCATGATATAACATGCAACACAGGAAATGTGTTCTACATTATCACATGTGAGGTATGCTGCAAAAATTAACAGTGACAGAACATTTCTCATCACCCAGCCAAACGATGAAAGGTGTAATTCGGACTGAAATCGCCCATAACTCACAAAGGGGTAAAGCAAATAGGAACTTCAAAGAAATATATTGGATTCGCCTGCTGCGAACACTTAAACCCAGTGGCTTAAGTGAAGAAGAATCCAAGCAGGGATGTGTCCGTTCATAGGTAACAAGGAATTTCCAAATTGCCAAAATCATTTTTTTTTTTTTGCCGTTAATTCGGTTTCTTAAACCAATGGTCTTAACTGCCATTCTTCTGTAAAAAAAAATGTCAAATGTAAAACACGCATATACATTTATTGTTTTTTTAATTTAATTTAAGCTATTAATTAGTACAAACGCAAGTTTTAGGAAACCGTCATTTCAGCAAAGTACCAGAACAAGGATAAAATTGTAATTGGATAATTGTAGATGGCGCAAAATTTCATTGCAGACCTACTTGTTTACGTTATCAATTAGAGTCCTTTGTTGTAGCCATTTCCTTATGAGGCTCTGATCACAATTATCACTTTCAGGTTGGTGCTCAGTCATTATATATTTTTAAGTATATTTTCCTTGTTTTTCTTGGTGATCCTTTGCTTGGATGTAGGCATTTGTAGTACTGATTTAAAGGACATTGTGTATTCTTTAATGAATGAGGAGTATAGAGTGATTTATTGTGCATATATTAGCCACAGTGCACATTGAGTTATCTGTCACTGATGTTGTCCTGGAAGTGAATCGTCTGACCCCTTGCGCGTTGCATTGTTAACAATTTTGTCTAAAAAAAAGACGGATAACCCATGAAAAAACTTAACTGTACGTTTGTCTGAAAATATACTTTTAATTTACATATGATTTATTGTGATCTGGATACAATGCAAAGTTCAGTAATGAAAAGCAAATGTATATAGTTTATAGGTAAAATACCTGTGTTCTAAGTCCATGTGGACTAACGGTCTTTTTTCCATGTCTAAGAAATGTTGCTCATGCGTCAAGCTTTCTCAAACACATAGTCACTCTAGAAATCAACCACAAAGTACAACCATGGCATCTTACGACAGACAAGAGTGATGGTTGAGTTTATTGATAGTTACATCACTGAAAGTAACCCTATCGTCGCGAATATAATGACTACATCTCTAATACGTTCAACGTACGTACGTTCCGAACACATAGTTAACTGTCTGTCAAATATACTGTTTCCCTATTTTCTCCTTTAGGCTTTATATTTTTGAGAAAATGTGCAGCCCACGTAACACTACAGTCAGTATGGTCTCCAAAAGCAATTACTTCTAATAATTGTTTTGCGGTTTTCACAATTACTAAAATCCAGAGTTCTTGATAAAGGCAGGTAAAATGTATAATAACTCCTACAAACGAAATAACAAAAAAGAAAAAAAATCTATTTTATGTTAATGAAAGCACCAAGTACAAACACGCTTTATGAGCGATTGATGCCAAATCAGTGTCACGAACAGGCAGAGAGACGGACCCAATGCTCCCTTTAACTTATCTAAAGTAAACTACCTTATTGGATAGGTTTGGGAAATATTTCACAGAGATGGAGTCATCGGAGGGGTTGAGGATGGGGAGATAAATCTTAGTAAGAGTGCATTTCGATTCATCTCTTTCTAGCGACTTGCAGTTTCTTCTGCTTGAAGAACGCAACAGTATATGGTATAGCTAGAAAGAAAACTACAATGGAAAAAAGAGAAATACATTATCCAATGCTAAGTTCATACTTATCGTGAGTGGACCTCAGTATATATATATATATATATATATATATATATATGTATATATATATATATATATATATATATATATATATATATATATATATATATATAAATATATATATATATATATATATATATATATATATATATATATATATATATATATATATACTGTACTGGATGGTAATTTTAGGAACGAGCTAAAAATAATTGTAATATATCGCCGCAGGAGAAAATTAACTCCCCAGCTTCATGTGCTAACTGTGTTAACCAGGAGATATAAATATTGATAAATTGAGATAAAAGTGAAACCACGTTTATTGATTTGTCACCAAAGAATAAAGTGAACATATACATTTGTTGATGGAGAAAACAGTGACTAAGTAGGTAAGAGTGTTGATATGTTTGGTCATAATGATGGCGAAACACTGAAAGAGTGGAGATCGTATACACATATCTTGAATTAAAATATTTCGGAAAAGACAAAAAATATTGATGCAATTAACGTCAATAATAATAATAATAATAATAATAATAATAATAATGACACATAAAACTAATATAAATTTGGCCCGGAGAGCACAGTGGTAATGCGAGTACTCAGCATTTGTGTGGTCCTGAATTGAACTGACGAATCCCAAACTCAATTGGTAACTATGAAAACTTGTCCCGGACTAAGTTTGATTCGTTACGTACTGATGACACATGTTGTTCTAAGCTTGTTTGACTAAACGTACGTCTACTGCACAACGGTTAGACACCTGAATAATTTGCATAACATAATACGTATAAATACAATGTTCAATAATTCCTCAACTTTTTTGCATCCAATTTACACTATCGCCAGGAAATATATACGTAACAAAGTTTGAACCCTGTCAGTAGCACAAAAAAATCGGTTTTATAGAAGATGTTATTCTAAGGAATAGGCGTGGCTATCTTTCTTTTTCGCGATTCGTTGGTTCCAGGCTTCAGGATTGGAAGAGTGGACGTTTTTTGCTATTGTGGTTTTTTTTTAATTACCAGTAAAATATCGGAAGACGAATTGAGGATTTAATACAAATTAGAATCATTCCAACCAATATATATATAAACATATCTTAAGTGCGTTGCAATTTTTATAACATGTTATTTTCGCATAAAAGGTGCTGCCTAGAATTTGTATAATGGCACCCTTAATCATATTGTACCATACAGATTCTGAAATGGTCTGCTTTGGGTTTATTTAACCATGTGTTTTATGAGAGTGATTCGTGTTGGCAAATACATGAGATAAGCGAAGAAAAAAATTATATTAGCGAAATTATAATGAAAGACGTTTGTTGGATGATATTGACAAAATAAAAAGCCTCTGAGACACGATAAGCTATAAATGACTTGTTACCATATTCATGGTGTAATCATTGGAACGTTCTATCTAGCGTAATTTAGAAACATACCACAGTATTTGTAGCAAAAGAGTAATACAACTTACAAAACACCATTGAAGATAATCTGCTCTACCTTAAAGAAGTTGTGACCGTTTCTTAGTTATATCTTTTGAGGAAAATTAATATATGAAATATAGAATTTGAGTCAAATTCTGGCATACCTCTAAGTACATTGTGTATAAATAGTTGGTAACAACAAACATTATTTATCAGAATTTATTTAGTAGTATTCCATGAGATATATATTTTCTACAATGTATTTATTTCTGATGAGAAAATAAGGAAAATGTATATTTGTTAATCATTTATCCACGCGTTTGAAACGTACTCCGCGCGTAATTTGGGCGTATTCCGCGCTTAGGCATTGTATACTCAACGTCAGAGTCATACCCGGTGTACATACACTTACCACGTAAAAAGTATTGCATGGTCGTAGTCTGCTAGATGGTTTGCGCCCACGCTCTTTTCCCAGCCAGAGAGATCACCTAGATACTTGTAGAGATCAATATATGTTTTTCCGTCAACTATATTAACATTAGAACTCTTGTGAGGAAAGGAGACTTCATGCTTGAAACAAAATAGGCAACACATAGAAATGATCTAGTAATTACCGAAAATCAACTTCCCTGTATAAGCAAAAATGTAAACAACTGAAAAATATAATATTTTTTCAAGTCATTTGCTAATTTCATGGGAAAATGTGTGCGCGGCTAGCGGTGCATGTGAAATGAAACAAAGTTGCTAATTTTTTCCATTTTTATTTCCATCACATGGGTAGCTATCGGTCAGAGAGCGTCCTACAGGCTACCTTATACAAGATGGTCTTAGGTATATTGATTAGTACAAATGTAACAACAACAAAACTGTCCAATGCACGGAGAGCAACAGAAGAGAGAGAGAGAGAGATAGGAGGGATATAGAGAGAGCATGTTGAACAATTAAGCTATTCTACATTACTTTCTCATACTAATAACGAATCAGAAAGGAATCGTTCAGGATATACGTTATAGTTTGAACATGAACATATACCATATATCATGTCATCATGTTCAGGCAATATAAACGTATAAATATAATAAAATCAATCATGCTTTTCCATGCAAGAAAAATAATATACCGAGTTGCTCTCTCTCTCTCTCTCTTCTGTCTCTCTCTCTCTCTCTCTTTCTCTCTCTCACTCTCTCTCTCTCTCTTTTCTCTCTCTCTCTCTTTCTCTCTCTCTCTCTCTCTATATATATATATATGTATATATATATATATGTATGTATATATATATATATATATACATACATATATATATATATATATATATATATATATATATATGTATATATATAAACATATATCTTTCTATTTATGGACATTCCCCGAAAATATGAGAGAGTATTTCAGAATTTATTTTGCTAAAAAGGGCTCGTATTATCGTTCAATATACTAAATTTAGCAAAGTATGTATTATTAAGTATTGTCCTATTTAGTCGTGTCCGTATTAGTGGGCAATATTCGTAATAATGTATACCGGACCCACAAGAGATTAGTATCTTTAGTAATTTCCTGGATGTGAGTTGAAACTCTATTTCAAGGAAAAAGACTGAAATTATTTAATGCATTAATAGATTTTTAAATAAAGCACAAATGTGTACCTATTGTGGGTGAATATGGCATCTTTTAACATAAGAGCAAGATACACTGTGATTCAACGTCTATAATTTTTGCTTAAGTTTTGGCACTGCGACAATTTTTAGCTCTGATTTTCTTTCTCACGGGGTCAGAATTAATTTGGAATATTTTCTCAACAAATTTTCACTCTGTTTGTATTTTATTCACAAATACTGTTCGGTGTCTGATTTAGATACATACACAAATGTATACCAAAACCGTAAAAGGGTCTTTGTTTCCAGCTGAGATTAGAAGCTCTACACAACTTATACCTGTTGTGGTTTTGTTCCCGAATTAAAAAACTTTTCTCTTATCTAGATTAACGTAAAAACACCAAAGATTTGAGCGTTTTAAAACTTTTCCAACCGGGCTTTGTCATTTAAACATCAGCGCCATACTGATGTGTGTCGACTAGATAAAAATATAATGTTAGATAGCATAACCTTGACGCAGAGATAGGTGGAGATTATTTAAAAATTGTCAATTTTAGTGAACCGTTTACAGAGATTTATCGTTTATGCAAAGCGTCACATATTTCTTTGCTGAGGAGAGAGAGAGAGAGAGAGAGAGAGATAGTCTTGTATGCTATATACATGCTTCTGGATTATCAGAAGGATCACTTATTTCCAGACAAGAACTTTACAGTCCCTTCGCCTATTTAGATTCCATACACTCATTATCACCTCACCTCACGCATACTGCAAATCAGAATGTTACATTTGTAGCAATTCAGTATTTACTTTAAATCATGTATTTACTGACAAAAGATTCACTCTATCGCAAGCATTCAAGGGCTTGCAGGAATACCGAGTTCACAAAGTTTCTTACCTGGAAAATATAAAGTCAGCAAGAGTGACACTGATTGATATACTAGTATCGCCTATTTCTTTGTAGTGAATTTTTACCTGTAAACAAAATACAAATACAATCTGTCAATGTTTATAATTTACGATATGACATGAAAATGTACAAAATTATGCTTTCTTCAAATTCTTCTCAAACGGATGTTCCAATATGTCATTTCTTGATGAATAACATAAAAAGGTATATGCCTTGTTTTACATTCAGAATGGATAAGGAAGGAAACATAGTTATATATGTTTGTCATCAAACAGAATGTTAATATTTTTAAAAGAAAAATAAAATTCCTGTAAACCGGACACTACAGCGGTGGCCAGAATACGGATGTATGTTTAGTATTATAACTTATTTTTGTGACCAAAATATCTAGTCATACAGAGGGACCTGTTTACAATGGAGAGCAGGTTATAGATGGTCCTGTTTAGGGAAGATTTATTGTTATTACAACTACCAAAAAACTACAGTAACGCCAATTTGCGCCCTATTTTTGAAGACATTTCAATCAGGAAAGATTCATCCACGTAATTGAAAAACCTAGCCTGTTTAGGCGATCAAAATGAGATTGTGTATGTTCTGCTGGATCACGGATCGTTCCATTCAAATTCATCGTTTTGTGTTAAACATATACCGTACAAAATGTAAAGAATGTTAACGAGTACAGTGGTTACGAATTCATTACTTACACCCTTAATGATATCTGAATAAGCTTCTCTTATCTTCCTTTTCACGTCATCGCTTTTATTTAGTGGATCTGTTGTTTCCACCGTCGATGAATATCTGCAGATAGAGATGACCTATAGATTGTACGTATGTGTGAGTGCATGCGCTGTGTGTGACCAAAGAGACGTAACGTATGCAGCCGTGAATGTCATAAATTTTCTCTTTGTAAGGAAAGAAATAACTGTAGTAATTTAATTGTATACACAATGCTTGTGATGCCTTTTATATACGTCATGTGCGAGGCTTTCATTAATTTTGCTACATCATTCGGATTCACGAGAATTTAAAACTGGGAAAATATAGGATTTTAATTTCACGCTGAAATATTCATAAATGCATTCTAAATTCGCAAAGATATTTGCACTTGAAATTTGCCGTAATTTGAAAGGTCTGAACTCCAGTATGTGTGTGTAAACAGAGACTCGAACAAGGAACCCTAGTTAATACCTGGGCGCTCAACTAATTAATATTCAGGCCAAGTGTCTACAAGGACAACTTTTGTATACATAATCAAGGCGGTATTGCCTTGTTTTCTCTTACGCTCATAACTGGATAAATATTTCAGCAAACATTGTTTTACAGCGCTGGTAGGGGTGGTTATATAATTAAATATAAGTTGCAGGCGGTAAAAAGGCAGGTAGGTAGATATATAGACGTTGGGCTGTAGGTGTGTAGGTTAATAAATAGACATACGTATGTATTTTTTCTGCTAAAAGATTACTGATATATATATATATATATATATATATATATATATATATATATATATATATAGACAAAAAATAGATTCCTGAATCTATCAGTACTGCTACCTCGACATAGTAGACTCTATTCGCATCGCAAGTTGTATCTTTGTATGGAATTTGCAATGAGAAAACATATTCATTTAACAGAATCGCAGCCTTTAATAATAATGACAAATATAACAATTTATGTTTTTTTTCCATTTATAATATAGAATACATTGATGTAACTGTTCGCAATAGTTTACATTTAAGACGTAATATTTTTGCATACTAAGGTATATTCTCAGAAGGCATGTAATGCTTGAGAGCATTAAAATGATGTAATATAATATAATATAATATATAATACAACTGAATTTACCATTCTCATTAGTGGTTATGTTACCATCTTCATATATGATAATATCCTACCACCCTTATGTGAGATAACATCGTACCATCCCCATTGTTGTTTGTTGTTATTTGTATTTTTTCCCAGCATAGTTGTTCTCACCTGTTTTCCTTCTGTTATTTAAACCTGCTGCAAAACGGGATGATAACATATTACCTGAGCGAGACAAATGGTTTTGTTTGTCTTGCCCATGTAGGAAACGTCAGAGATGCGCTATATATTCTTGTTCTACATTTTGCTCATTGACGTCTCCTGCATCTGCAAGATGAGAATATATTTATCACAAAAAGTACCGAGATATTAGTTTAATTTTATGTTACTGTATTTCGTCACTCACATCAACCTTCACATTAAGCAAAATCAAACCAGAATTTAAACGAAGGTCCCTTGAGAGAGAAATAAGGGCTTGAATCATTGTGATGTTTTCGTACTTAATTCCGATCTAGTTTACCTTTAAAATCAAGAGAAAACAATGTCATTAAACCATGATTGATACAACGATTATAGCAAGTAAATGACATTTAAAAAAAGCGAAATCATTAGTCATATGTATATACAATTCTTCATCCACCGTATTACTGTAATTGTGATCAGTAAATAAATTGTATCATCGTGACATTGCAGTAATAAAATTTAAATAACGCTTCTTGCATACTTTATGCTAATATTATAATAAGATGTTGCCAACCTGTATTTTCAACTGAATTTTCTTTTTGGATATTTGGTTGGTCCAGTAGAACATATCGTTTTCCAAGAAGAATTAGAACTTCCAACAAGTTTCTTGATGTGACATCAGTTTCTTCTGGTCGAAGATCGTAACTGCTGTCTCCTATTCGTATGTTTCCGTTCTAGTTAAGGGTGGAAAAGAACATACATCTATGTGTATGTAGTCAAATATATCAATCAGATTCTGTTTCCCCTGAATCTAGTTATCCCTTAAATCATTTATTTTCTCATTTCAAATAATATTGGTAGAAAACAAAGTCATCCATTTATTGATAATAGCTTGATTCATAAAAGTAAGTTACAAAGAGTAAGTGCTACAGCACGGAAAGCGTGATATATTACAATAATATGAAATACACTAGAGATAACGTATGAAACAAATAATATACTTTTTGTCTGGAATAATCTGTTATCTACTAAATATGCAAGATTATAAGACATTGTACCTGGCAATGTGGCTGAAATATTGACTGAAAAGGTAGCTAATATATTAGTTCAAAATATATCTCACATATTGGCTGCAATGGTAGCTGAATAATCAGTTCTTCACCTTTAATCCATAACTGAACCAATCCCTAATGTTGTACTTATAACTGAACCAACACCAAAATTTGAACCTATAACTGTACGCACAATAAAACCAAAACCTAAGATTGTATCAATACCCATAACCGAACCAAAGATTGTACCGAATGTATGTACCAAATTATCAAAATACAGAAAGGGTACATGTATAAATTGCGATCAAGAAATTATCATAAACAATATGAGCAAACAGAGAAAGACATGCCGTAGAAGTGGTATGAATAGTAGTCATTATGGCAATAATAGTTGTAAGTGTGGTAATACTAGTGGTAAGTGCGGCATTACTATTGGTAATGGTGGTACTAGTAGTAATTCGTTCGGTAATAATATTAGTAATTGTGGCAATATTATTAGTAATTATGGCAATAATAGTGGTAAATGTGGTGCCTGTAGTCGTAATTGTGGAGATAAATAGTTGTTATTGTGGTGATATTATTGGTAATTGTGATAATCATAACGGTAATTGTGCTAATAACAGTGATAATTGTAATAATAATAGTCGCAATTGTGGTAATAATAGTAGTAGTTGTAAACACTGTAGCTCGCCTTCTAATTCTAACTATATTGACTATAATAATGATTATAACACTAACTATGGTACTATGAAAGAACTACTATACAATGGTAATTCATCATTAAACGTAACTGATAACGAGGAATATGCTAATGCTTATTATGAAGAAAATTTACATAACTGCTGTGCCCTCAAATATAATAATTGTCTCCTCCCAGGAAAATATATGATCATCATTATAAGGATATATGACCAGCAGAGAATATCCAATTTAAGTATAATGGTAAACGTATACATTTAGAAAGCTTTGACTATATATGTTATGTCATTCGCTTCAAATGAAAATATGGCATTTAACAAGTGTAAGAAATGGGTAATACCATATATGAATGAGGATTGATATAATTTACCAACTAATAGTGATAATTGTTGAAATAATAGTGGTAATTCTTTGACAGCAGATATGTTATATCATTCGCTTCAAATGAAAATGTGGCATATAACAAGTGTAATAAATGGGTAATGCCATAGATGTGTGATGATTGCCACATATCATTTGCCCAATATTGAATACTTTTCTCATACTTTCCTCATACCTCTTTGATACTTCTCAACCTCCCGAGGAACAGAAAAGTATCCAGCAAGTTCTTGAAAAGAAATATCTGATCTAAATAGATACCATATTCAAACAATTAGCAAATACCGCTCATTATTCTTGTCCAGCAACAGAACCTAATCCACCTGTTAACTTTCGTATTAGAACGTAATCAGAGACATTCCAATCTACCATATGCAAGATCAATATTTAACAGTTGGAACATTGTACTTTTTATTTTTAAACACTACACACTTTAATGAAACAAGTGGTGATTCACTTAATACATACAAAGCCCAGTGTGATATATCCTATTGGTATAATACAATTAATAGGTAAGTTTGGTGTGCAACATGTTAATGTGGAATAAACCATTGACATTTATCAGATTTAAGCATACCAGAATTAGTCAATTCAATGTACATATTTCATATTTTTACTTTCAAAATTAAGGGACTTCTATCCAAAAGTTCAAATCATTTACAAGATGATCTGTCATTTAGCTCTAATAATAATGGAATAAACCTAAAACAGTGCAACATAATTTACAACAACTTTAATATTCCAACAAGATACAGTTGGTGGTATCTAAAAGGGACAAAATTAGCCGTTATTAATACGCATATTTTTTTAATGTTTTTACAAACGCGAACAAATACATGACTGACAATTATATAAGTACACAGGATATAACTCTCAAACAACACCAGAAGAAATAATAAGTTTGACATACTTCTTTGTACAAAATAGCATATGACTAATGAAAGAAAGAACGGCAAATCTAAATCAAAGTATAAAATCATATGTGATATATATACTGGATTCTCAAGTTTAAGATATGACAAGTATACTACAATCTGTGGCTACTATCAAGACACTGTCAAAACGTTAATATAAGCTTTAATATTGCCTCAGCAAAGCTATGGCGCATATGGAACATAATGAATTAATTTCAGCAATATATCACGGATTCAAATTTAAATTGGATTATATCGTTAATGGTGATGGTACTGTTCTCCTACCTAGATATATGGTTATGAAAATTGGTAGCATTGTAGGGTAGAATAATAATCTGAAAAAGTCATCAAATCATTAAACTTTTTGCTTAAATAGCATAAATACCGATGTACCGAGACAATTTTTTCCAGCAGCTACAAACAAAGTGTAACAAGTCGTCAGAGGTTGATAATGAAACAAAAGAACAGAACGTGGGTAAGAATTAGGTAGACAAGCAGGACAAGAATGGTATCACTCTTATACTGACAACTTCTAGAACAAATCATTTACAGGATAAACATCCCGAGATAAATAAGCAATACTTCTAATTGATTATGATTGCACCTGGAGTTGGATTGCTTTTGGTTTGTGAAATAAGGAGACTTTTCCTGAGTCTTACATACTTCTATAAACGTCATGTTCTATGGAGGGATACCTTGCAAATATACTAAGTTCGAACTCTTTTAGTAGCAGTCTCCACACCTTCATAGCAATGGCAAATATTAACGCAATTAATGATAACATGAGTAACTTGAACATCCAGGAATGATACAATATTTCCAAAAACAACATGTATGACTTATTGCTTTTTCAGCAAACCTTTTTGAAATAATCTCCAATATTTGTCAAACCTTGTTTAATGTTGTCAATGAATTTATTAGGTGAAGGACTTGAACTATGACTAGGAGAAAGAGTTGGAATAACTGGTTTGACTAGGTTAGCAATTGTCAATGGAAATGATATAGCGGTCATTCATATAGCAGGATCAATAGTTACAACAATCGCAATATTCTCTTTTAACAATTGTTTAAGCCTTTCACCCAATGGTAACCTTTTTCTAACGTTTGAAGCAATGTTGTGAATATGTTGTCTAAATAAATTTTCTACATCTGGTAAATGTACAATTAATTGTACTGTTTTGCTTTGAGTAACCTTAGTCATGTTAGATAGGTCTGTTCAGTCATTTTGTATGGCCTCTATATCTATGTCATACATTGCAACGTTCAATTGCATTGAATCTATTTTTTACAAATGGACAAAACATTAAAAAAGGAATTGGGATTCATAGATTAGCAGAGGATAACACCTATGATTGGTGCAAACAAGAATTGAAAATTAACATAACAAATGTAATTTAGAAATATATAACTGGTAGGATGAAAACCGAGACATATTTGAATAACATGGAATACAAACAAGTATAGAAAACAAATACGTTATTTGCAAAATGTTAGATCAGCCAAAATATCCAAAGCTGTATCTGATGTTACCATTATGGCTGCAGCAACTGTGATTAATACATTTATATGCGTTGAACATTTAGAGTTTTTACAAACAGAACACAAAAGGAAGATACCAGTACATTACATCTAACGATATTCATAATTTCATGGCTTTTCTATCATTCATTCTAGGCATACTTTTGGATGCCTCAAATGCCAATTTGATCACTCTCAGACACTTAGGTGCACAATAGGGGAACGCAGGCGAAAAACACTTATACACTTTAGGGTAGCTCTGTAGCTCGACGTGGAGCGCGACCCAAACTGCACTAGGAAGTAGTATTCTACCCTTTGCGGTAGCAATTGCAACACGTAGAACCACCGGGCTGACGTTTAAGTATAAACCTGCTATATGTAAGTCGACAAAGCTTGCCGTGGTCTACGTTCACCCTGTCAGTAAATGAACCTTTAAGAAAGCACCGAAGAATACAACTACTATAGGTTATTTTGATATTAATCCGTTAAAAGCTTACCCCCTTTTCCAAATTTTCAGTTTTCGCCAGAAAGGATTGACCGTTTTTCAATTTTTGAACAATATATATGTCAGCGTTTGGATCAATCTCATAGTTCCTTTTCAAATTTAAGGCCAGAACATCTGATCCGCGCGTGAGATGAAAGGTCAAGTTATCAGGGAGATCAAGTTCACTGAGTTTCCATTTGTCGATCTGGAATCTTGTGTTCACATCTTTCAGCCAGACCGTTTCCGACCTGTACGTGCTGACAAAACGGAGATAAGAAAATGGATGAGAATACGAAGTCAACACGCGGACGAACGAGTAAACGAACGAGACAGTGTACTCTGCCTTCAGTTACTTCTCGTTAGTCAATATAATAACAAATAATTGGATAAACACATATGAACAGACTAGCATTTCGGAAACTCAAGCACACCCATCCGTCATCTTTCTAATAAGTCATTAAAGCTTCGTAACTTTATAATAATAATAATAATAATAATAACAATAATAATAATAATAATAATATTAACAATGTGGTTACATAACAGCAATGAAAAACAAAGGCGACTTAATAAGTTCATTAATTTTTTGATGACAAAACTACTTTTAGAAATTACTTTTTTGGCATTATACGGCCACATCCCAAGTAATATTTAACCTTTGCGAATTCAAAACGTTCTCACCAAATAGGCTCCTTTTGCATACTAAATTCAATGAAAAGGAGGACTTTCTATAGTAGCCATACATCCATGTATATAGACGGTTGGAAAGATGGAGATACAGTTTAAGCTGCCCTTGCAACATCCCATGGCACCTTATCCCTTTCAACGTTAAAAGTCTTGATTAACCTTAAATCTGACAACCCATTGATATTCCAGATATTATTGAGCATAAATAGTCACTCCATTAGTAATTATGATTCAATATCAACTCGCCTTTACATTATGTGGTAGATAATTGAGATCCACAATGGAATTATGCCCAATTTATTAACCAGTTCTGAATGCAGGATACTAATAGTTGTACTTTTCCTGAGTTTGGTTACATACCTGAGGAATTCACTGTGCACGTTTTCTATTTTCAAACCCCCACACTTCATAAAGATACGAACAATAGGTAGATTTGTATGATAACAAATATCTAATTGCAAGTCGATGGTGATGCACAAGTTCCGTATTGTTATCAGTGCATGTGGTTTGCACAAACATTGGTATAATCTCATTTCCCTTTAAGTGAGAAATCAGCCATTCTCCGCGGTGCGCTTTGAAAACATCAAAGATTTCTACCACCTTTTGATTATACTGAGTAAGTGGAAGCAAGTCACGTACAGAGTTCACATAGGCTATCAGAATTCGGTCAATATACTGAATCATAGAATCCTCGTTTATCCAGTGAGTGTCTGTATATGTCACGTCCCAGTCACTTGGGAATTTCACTCTTTATGGCAAGCACATATCTGTCATTTATGCATTGATAGCGATCTTCAAGAACGCCTGATAACCTAATTACTTAAGATTGCAATAGTGGTATTAAATGTATTAGCTCAACGTGTGGAAAAAAAGTCGTCATTTTCTTTAAGATCTTCGTATTTACGCCAGATGTTAACAATTAATAACCAAATTACTCAACTTAATTACTTTACTGCAGTACGGATTAAACCTGTTTGCTCTCACATGCGTGTAAATGAATGTCAGTATACTAGTAAACTTATACAGAGATATATGCAACTTGTTTTTTTTTCATGTATTTTTTTTGTTTTTTTTTTTGTTGATTAATGATAGAAATTAGGTACCCACGAATGCATATTTGTTACCCAACCCACGAAATTTGAAAACCCCACGAAAATAAAGTGTTGTACAGTACTATAAAACCTTTTCGATCAGCTCTCGTATGTATACTTGTTTCTTTCACCCAAACAAAATCATTGCTCTAAAGATATTTTTAGAACCATTTAGTATAACACAATGATTAGTGAATCGGATATCACATAATCGATATGTTACTTATGCGTGTTTATTTTTTATCTTCAGAATCATTGAAGGTATTATGCCATTTTCAATTCTTGAAGGCCACTGGTTCAAAAAGGATTAAGGAATGATAATTTCGCTGTCATTCTTAAATATTGCATCATTAGGATGTATTTGAAATGTAGGTGTTGTATTGTTAAGACAAAAGGTTAATCATGGGAGACAATTTTTCAGAGATAAACATTTTGTAAAGCAAAATATTGTTTAGTTTACTTTGGGATGCAATGTCGATAGTCTTGCCCCTAAGCCTAATTGAAATGTCAATAGTCTTGCTCCTAGCCTAATTTCGAGTCCTTATAGCATCTTCAGAATGTAGCGAAATGAAGAAATATATAAAACCGTACTTACATTTACAATGGAATGATCAGCTTTGTGGTTAAGGTTACAACTGGCATAAACATTTTTGCTAATAATCTTGTATGTCACACATTTAGCTAAATTCATGAGGGTTAGATTTTCTGTCAGTGGAAAACTAAACAATCACATTGATGCCACTGCATTATGCTATTTATCTTTTATTTCATATTTTTATATAAAATATTGGGAATATAATCAGGTATATTAATGTTATATTCCTGAGTTGAAATTTACATTTGTTTTCCTTTTAAAACCTCAAATACTGTTTCTGTTTAATTTTGCCGTTTATTTATTTATTTTGGCATCTTTGTACGTGCGATCTATTTATTTTTGAGTATTTTATAGTCCAATCGTTAAAATCGATATTCTTCAATTTCAAGGCAATCGCATTCCACACTTAATTCACCTTTCCCGCCTTGTACGGCGGGTTGTACATTTAATCCTCCTTGTATATGTGTGCCTGTTTGGTTCACAAACAGGAGTAAAAACAAAATTCCATATTGCACCCTACCTTCCTCCTGTGCTTGCATTAACAGGATCTGCCGTCTTTATTAATTGTTTATTCTGCTAATACCCGACAACTGCGGTCAATTTCTTATCGAATTGTAATACCTCACCTACATAGATATATCTCTCCACATATATATATATATAAACACATGTATATATATATATATATATACTATCACAAATGATATATGTATATAACCATTTACACGCTAGCGCACACACACACACATATATAAATATAAATAATATATATATATATATATATATATATATATATATATATATATATATATATATATATATATAACATATGTTTATGTGCGATCTGTAAAATGTTACAATACTTTAGAATATGTTTGTTCAAGAATATGCGTGTACTTAAATAGAAACTCTTTCGCGAGACACACAAAATGTGTCATCCGCATATAAGCAGTATTCAAACAATGTTTCTTTGTAATGTAGTAAGAACATAAGAACATTATATATGGAATACGATACTTAGTACTCTACTATTAGTAGTATAGATCGTAGGACACTAAAATCCTAAGCTACCACCCTCCTATTTTCCAAATTACTGTCTGACAAATCATAAGCCATAGCCTCTTTCTCTCTCCCTCCCTCGCCCCCCTTTCTCTCTCTCTCTCTCTCTCTCTCTCTCTCTCTCTCTCTCTCTCTCTCTCTCTCTCTCTCTCTCTCTCTCTCTCTCTTCCAAACACCAATACTTTCTTTTCCAACGGACGATAAGATTTTTTTGAACACAAACATTAGCCAACCCACCCTCATATCCACACATTTATTTTCACTAAAACACCAAGCAGTATACAAAAGTACAGGTTTCTAACCCTCAACATTTCAACAAAAACCCCGGCCACGTTCCCTCGAAGTGTTACGGAAATCACCATGCCTCTATTCCTCAGCCTGTTATGAAAACCAATAGGATCCGGTTGAACAGTAACTTAACTAATACTTGTTTTACCTTCAAAACTGAAATTCTCAATAAATAGTGAAGAGTCTATAGTGCTAGGGTAACTTAGCAAAAATGCTATGGGTTTTCTTTTTTGGCCAGTCATCCCCAACTTCCAGTAAATTAGATAAGATGATGTCAGTAACAATGTAATCTAGATAACGCATTCCAGTAACCAATAACCAATAATGGAACTAGTGCATTCCAATAGCCAATAAGCGAGCTAGTGCATACCAACAAAATAAACCACAATGCAAACTCGTTTAAATCAAAACGTTACTATAAATATTTTTGATTTTTGCCCCAGATGTCCACATCCTCCGATAATTCAGACCTAGCAAAGCCAGCTATTATAACACCCAAGCTCTAGAACAACAATATCTAGGAAGCCGCCAGCAGGACTCAGAAAATCAAAACTAATGTTTGATAATAAGATTTTGTGGTATCATGTATTCTGTATTAATCTATGAGATCTCAGTGCAAGAGAATATCTCATTCCTAGTGACTCTCGAATGTCACTATATCTTCCATTAATTCAAACCAGATTAAGTCCTATGCAAGTTTACAGTTGTTATTATTATCAAACTATGTGATAAAAAGTGATATAGAGAGTTTACATCAATGAACATGGTAATATGTTTAAGACCGAACAGCTACCATCCAATCTACAGGTATTAGGTGTATGCACTTTACTGTTATTGTTCCATTTACTAAGAATCAATGATGGAGTAATTATATTAATTTCTGATAAAGAATGATAGAGTAACTGCAGTCAGTAAATCAACTATTTAGTAGTTTGGTAGCGTTCAGTAAATATTGTCACTATCAATACTTGTCTGCTGTACATACAATTCACATTACGCAGTCTACTGTATATGGATTTTTCCTGAAATTCAGCACATAGCCAGACAGACATAGCATACATGTACCCTACTGTGAAATAATATAAACTGATTCGTATTATTTTGGCATTATTGCATGTGAGTATACTATTAATTTTGTTTTGATAAATGTTTTCGCTGCAAAATGTATGCCCTGCGACAAATATGTTTAGAAATGAGTTCTTCATATTCTGAAAGTTATAAACCTTGAATTTCCGGTATTTATCCTGTAACATTAGAAATAGTGGATTCATTTAAATACATGCACAGCGAAATATCCGTTTCCTATTACAGTTCAAGTATACACAGCGATTTATGGTTATTTGGTTATTTTCATCATTAGTACAGCTATGATAATTTGGAAACAGAAATTCAATGAAAAGATAACGTTGGTGGTCCTTAATGAAGTTTTTACATAAAGTAGAATTGTTTTTTGTTTTGTTTTCTGTTGTAATTTTATAATGTTGCGAATTAACAAAACGCAATTGTACATCCATCATGGAAATTCTCTTCTCTTCGTTATGGAGATTATTGATCCTGGTGACATCTTGCGACCTTCAAAAACTTTAACATCCTAGTCAGAATGACCTCGCGGTAGTGATACCTCTCAAGCCGCCGTAACGAAGAGACAGTCAACATGCTCTTACGAACTCCGAATTCTGTCTGGAGAGATTTCAACACGAAATTGTCGTTGTCGTCATCGTGTGATCAGATATTGTAGGATCAATGAACGACGTAACATTTTCTAAACGCCACTTTCTGCATCAATCGGGAGAAAGCACATTCACTTTATAATATAGCTATCTGCACACTAGGGCGCATTGCCACGATATGCGGCTCGGGTTGTATTGTTTTTACCCTGAAAAATTATAGGACTGGTTGATCACTTTTTTAATTGTCAAACGATCAAAACATATTTAAGAGTTTGGGATGGTTGGAAGCATTGGTGGTGATTTATGAATTTATAAAAGTGCAGCAATGACAATATTTATATTTGCTGCTTCTAGATCAGTACACAATTGAATGTTTAATGATAGAATCCAATTCTGGTTTTATAAGCCTGCAACGATTAATATGTGAGCCTAAAAATGACAATCAATGCGGGATAATATAAATTAAATAATAGACTGGTAGTATAAAAGATGAAGCGATGATTTTTTTGATTCTATATGGAGGCTTCCGAATAGAAAAAAAATCTATGTGTGTATACACAATGCATAATTCCCTGTGAGCTGTTCCTAACACAATCGATTTCTATTCAAATTTGGATCCAACTAAAGTCTTGCATAACCTGAGTAATACCTTCTGATCAGTTTCCCAATCTGTGTTTGCCACGAATTATGATAAATCAACAATTTACCTCTGACGCACTTAATTAAACTAATAAAACATTTCCTGTGTACAAATATTATCGTAGAGTTAAAAGAAGAGTTATACAAGTCTCAAATTGAGTACGAAGGGCAAGGATTATTCCTGCTAAATAATATCAATTAAATGTTGTATAACATCGATAAATCCACTTCATCATAACAGGTTATGGAGTAGTCTAGTTCATCGCCATAATAAAAGCAACAACAACAACAAAAAAGGATCATCAGTGCTAAATATATAAGTAAAACAAGTGCTTAGTTATCTCACCAAAGTCCAGAACCACTGCTATGACAATGATATTAATCCGCCTTTTTGTTCTATATAGGCTGCCAGATAACCAAGATATATTTGGTTTGTGTTTAATTTACCGCTTATATATTTATTTTGAAACCTTTCTAGACGAGACCATTTAATTTGTACAAATTGTGTAGATTTTATAAACACCCCTTTCTCACATAGAGTTTAAAATCGTTCATGGACATCTAGCAACTGTGTGCAGTTTTGCCTTGGTTGGTATCACACCTTGTGGTGTATGATCGCTTCTTTCAGGTCAATTTAGCGGTATCAGAAGCAGCACCGCTACTGAGTGTCAGATAACCTCATCTCGAACTCTGTTTTTTATTTTTCCTAACCCCAAACGTTTCATCCCTAATACAATATTACCAAGTATAATTTGCATTAGCCTGATATTAATACTTTATTTGTTAAACGATCAAGCGTGATTTAGTAATTTAGAATTATATTTTTTAATTGATAACGCCAAGTGTTTAATTTAAATAATTTCCTTATAAGCCAGCACAACTAAGACTCTCAGATTTTCCATAAGAGGTCCACCAGTCGTATTAAGCAATACCAATATACGACGAAAACACCCACACACTCACGAATACACACACGCACACACACCAACGAATTTAGGTTGATATTACCTGACATCAAATCATATAATTAACGCGTTTGCGCACGTTTGCTGAAAAGTAGTGGATGCAGACGAACTAAAGCCATCATCGCAGATTTGTATACTGCCACCTGCCTAGTGTTAAAAACATTTCAGCATTACAACTGACGAATTTCAAACAAAGTAATAAACTATTAAATAGCCTTGTTCAAAATGCTTCTTGCATCCATTATACTATACGATTGTTAGTCGATATATTTGTGTCCAGACGATGAGAAAATAGCAAAATATGTTGATACACAAATATAAAATATGTAATTGGATCAATTGTCATCATTCTTTATAGCCCAGCGAAGCTATTGGAATCTGTAATGGTAGTAAAAATCCTTCAGCCTAAACTTACACATCTTTAACGGTCGAAACATGACATAATTTATAATTTGTATAAAGCACCCGCTGAGAAAGCCTAACATATGAACAGACTGGAAAGTTATGACCGCTATTAAAAATATGTTCTAAAGTCGCAAACTGCACAACTGGGCAAGGTTCTCGTGTACAAAATAACGAAGCACTTTGAAAAACAATGTCAATCTATCGTTGTTACACGTGCAGCTGGGGATGCAAATGTTTGCTATTAATATATATATATATATATATATATATATATATATATATATATATATATATATATATATATGTGTGTGTGTGTGTGTCTGTGTGTGTGTGTGTGTGTGTGTGTGTGTGTGTGTGTATGTATGTATACTAAAGGAATCTATAGTAATCTTTAGTAGTGCCAGCGAAATTTATAGATGCCGAATGTGAAACGCTAGGTAAAATTTGAAAATGGGGCCTACCCCTTGGAACAAAAATATGTTCTTAACATCGACAGCGTGAATGGAGTTCCTTATATTTTTCTCAGCAAATCCTGATTAGTTAGTCAGATGATAATCATAACATGTATTATAATTAGTCTGACGATAGTCAAATCATGTAGCATGGATAGTCTTATTATAGTCATATCATCTAGTATAATTAGTCTGACGATAGTCAAATCATGTAGCATGGTTAGTCTGATGATAGTCATCTCATGTAGTATGAATATATATGAGATTACCGACGAAGTTACCGCAAAAGACAGCAAACCTAATGAGCTTGCTGCAAAATAAGAAGTTATCACTACCACCGACTGTAAAGCTAGAGAGCATTATGACGTAAATAGAAAATACTGATGTCCTTCACGTATAAAGTGTAATTTAAAACATACATATCCCAAACAAGTACCACTCAATATTTTTACTTTGTCTATATTGTTTTTTATTTGTCTTTCTTTTTTGTCATTCTAGATGAGTTTCAGCACATTCCGGCTAGAGGAGTCTGTACAAAAGTTCTCAGGGGAAGCATAGGAAGTATAATTGTACTTGCATTCTGAGAGTTCTTATTATTTTCGTTACATGTATGCAATCGTCCTATTCTCTGCAAATTCTACATTTTACTAGTTTATTCTTTGTAGATTTGAAATCATTTCCTTATATGCTGTGTCAGCATAATGGTGATAAATGTGTGCACAAGATTAGAGCTATTGTTTCAATTTTATATTTGCGAAATCCTCAAAAATTGCATTTCTCTCTTTATTCGTATTAGTTGAAATTGTAAATACAGAAATATTCGGATTGTTAACATTTGTCTTAAATTTGAAAGTAATAAATATGAAAGTATAGTAATAATATAAATGTATTCTTATTATTTTGTCACGATTGCCTGTGAATATAATACTGCTTTTGCTATTAGAAAGGTTTTTGCTTCATATTCTGAAAGCTTTCAGCCTTGAAATTTCGACTTTTATGGTGCACAATTAGAAATATTCTATTTAATTAAATTCATGCAGAACGATTAATATTATTAAGAAATAATGGTTTCCAACTTCAGTTCATGTATACTAGGTTACTTCTGCTTAATGTGTAATTTTATCAATAACAAAACTTTCTATGTTAATTCAGAAACTGAAATTCAATGAAAAGATAAATTTTGGTGTCCATAATGAATTGTTATCATAAAGTATAATATTGTTTTGCTATGTTTTCTGGTGTAATTTTATATTTAGATTGTTGTTTTGATTTAAAGAAACATAATTGTATGTCCATTCAGGGAGTTCTCTTCTGTTCGTTATTGAGAGTATCGATCCCGGTGACCCCTCGCAACCTCCGAAAATTATTCAAAATTCCCTCTTTGAAGAGATACTTCGCAAGTCACTGCGACAAAGATAAGGTCAATATGTTCTCACGAAGTCTCACCTATCGGTCTGGAGGGTTTTCCTCCCAACATTTTCGTCATCATCATCGTGAGAGCACAGCTTTCAGGATCAATGAGCGATGAAACAGTTTCTCCACATAACTTCCTGGATCAATCGGTGCAAAGCACATATCACTGCATCAAAGAACCCTCTGAACACTGGGACTTATTGCAACAATATAAGACTCATTTCGTGGTATTTACTCACAGAAATTGTAAGATTGGTTGATGACTTTTGGAATTGGCAAAAGATCAAAAATGATTTAAGGTTTGGGGTGCTTGAACGCCATGCTGGTAATTTATGCATATATAACTTTGCTGTATTGACAAGATTGACTTTGTTCCTTCTAGATGAGGACGCAACTTAATGCTAAATAGTGAAATGTAGTTTGGGTTTTAAACGACCAGTGATTGATATTTGAGTCTAAACATGACAACGAACGTGGGATTATATAGATTATGGAGCAATCAGGTAGTATTTGCCTCTGTACAGATTCTTCTTGATTATGCAGTTTTCAATGCTTGCAGACAATAGTCAAAGTTTCTGTGAGCTGATCCTTACACAATCGATCTAGAGTCAAGTGTGGATCCTACTGAAATCTTGCATAACCAAAGACATACCTTCTGGTCTTCTCAGTCTGTGTTTGCCATGACTCATATTAAATCCGGGGCTATTCTACATTTGCCCACAGGTATCTAAGTGAAATAATATTCATTTCATGTGTATAAATATTAGCGTCGAGTTAAAAGGAGAGCTGTACAAGTCCAAAATTGAGTACGAAAGGCAAGGATCATGTATGTTTGCTTAAAAATTGTAAAATGTCGAGAAATGTAATTCCTCATAACAAGTTATGGTCTAGTCTAGTGGATCTCCATAAGAAATGCAAAATAAAAAATTACAAAAGCACGATCATCAGTGTGCTTAGTTATGTGACCACAGTCCAGTACCGCTTTTATAACAGTGATATTAAACCATTATTTATTTGTCTGGCTCTGTTATTGGATAGCCAAGGAATATTTGGTTTTTTGAACAATACATCAACCCTACATTCCATTTCTGTATTACAGCTGTCAATAACATCGTCAGCTTTGGAAACCATCATTAGTTTTGGAGATATCAAAATACATACGTAGGTTGCTTTGCAAAATGTAGTAAATGGTAGGTTGGGCTTATCATTGGATAAATATGGTAATATCTGACCCTAGTTTTTAAAAACTCTGACTCTGAAAGATCATATGAAAAGGTAAATTCATTAGTCTGCCTCGTGCAAAGTGCAGTAGCCCCAACCAAACTGTGGTGCATGTTAGGAAATAATTATATTGATATAAATGAAGTATTCAGGAATATTTGTTTTATATGAAAGCAACATAATATGATAAATACTTTGCATGTGATTTAAAGGAGGCGGGGGTTGTATTCGGGATGGAGGCCTGTATGGGTAAAAGGGGAAATTTCACTCTCCGCCATCTTGGACCGAACCAGTGTGCATGGAAAGAGGAATTTAACATCAAAACATGTATAGTGTTACCATTGGGGGCCGGTATGGATGTCAATGCATGTTTAACATTATTTTCGGTATATGCGCCATGGGTGAATTTGACATTAGGATGTCACATTGGGAAATTTAACACTGAATGCAGAATTACTATCCTGACTGAGCGTCAAACGCATTTATGATATAAGACTTAACGTGATGTTTTTAAATCTTGGATTGTAGGGCGTCAAGAGCTTAGGTCCAAGGACGAAAGACAAACCAATCAGACGACTATAATGATGACCGTCAGTAGATTTTGCGCAACTGAGTTTTTTTTGCGACTGATCATTCGAATAAAATTCATAAAAGAGAAATGACAAATGTCTAATATTTTTGTTGAAATGACAAATGGCATTTTGAGAAATGACAGATGTCTAATATTTTTGTTGATCAACAATGAATATAAATTTAACATTTACAACTCTGCACCAAAAAAGAAACAAGTAGAACAATTTAATACAACAAATTGTATCACAAGCACGTTACCAAGAAAATATTGTACCTAAAAAAATACATTTAAACAAAATCAAATGTAATAAATATTAAACCAATTTGTAGATAAACAAACGTATGCATGCATAAAAACATTGATGTACAAAAAAACAGTATGACAACCATAAAACCCTGCAATTCAGCATACAACCATACATGCTTTTATCCAACCCTACTTACCCAAAGTGGGATGACAGGGAAGGGTATAAGTGCTGACACTTACACTCGCACTCAAACATACTATCACAAACAGCTATGCTAGAATACATTAATGAATGACATTAGAATGGGGATTTAGGTTTCTAATGAAGATAAAAACGTATAGAGAGACATAACACAAAGATAAACACATAGTTTGGTATCTTTGAGTAGCTTCTGTTTCTAGAGATCTCTGTGGCAGAATATTTTATAGTTACTTTCATTTGTTATTTTATTCTTCTCATCCAGTTTAATTTGCCACACAAATGAATAAATATTTGTTAATAAATCTGGCTTATGGGATCTTAATATATATATATATATATATATATATATATATATATATATATATATATATATATATATATATATATATAATATTATTGGAGTATAGTGTATGTATGCTCGTCGGTTATAATTTAGAGCGATAAACGTCCAGTGCTCCTCACGTGGCACACTAATTGTATTTA